>CABHPP010130861.1:10588-30585 GCA_902168425.1 Peromyscus attwateri | reverse complement strand
CTGGGATGCTGGGTTGTAGGGGTGCAACCACTATGCCCAGCTCTTAGGTGTTACATTTTGTATTATACATAAAGAATTATAGTGTTATTAGTTTATGCTCAAGCTATAAGGAATGCTATCCTGGAAAGTTATTCTTTTCTACTTGCAGGTGGGCCATTTGTGTATGAACTCAGTGCGGTCCTCATCCACAGAGGAGTGAGTGCTTATTCTGGCCACTACATTGCCCACGTGAAAGATCCTCAGTCTGGAGAATGGTACAAGTTCAATGATGAGGACATAGAGAAGATGGAGGGGAAGAAATTACAACTGGGGATTGAGGAAGATCTAGGTAAAACCTTTAAGTTGTGAGTGCCCTTTTCAAATATAAATTTTGTTGTTGTGGTTGTTGACTTGAGACAGGGTCTCACTGTTTAGCTCTGGCTATCCTGGAACTCCCCATGTAGACCAGCCTGGCCTTGAACTCATAGAGATTTGCCTGCTTCTGCCTCCTGCGTGCTGGATTAAAAGCGTGTGCCACCATGCCTTGCTTAAAATAAAACTTCATTCATTCATTCATTCATTCATTTATTTATTCCTGGCAATGTTTGATGCTGTCATGGCCCAAGATTGTTAATTGTTATTGAGGATATTAACACCACTAGTCATCTTTTGTTAGCAGTTCCTGCTTCAAGAAAAACTAAGCATATTTTGCCCCAGAGATGGCTGTGCCAGGAAAGTATGAAGGCAAAGTGATAGGTATCAGTTATAGGGTTTATTCCCTGTGCCAGGGAAGGGAAGTTGTGCTAAAAAGGATAGTTATTGGATCTTAGAGGAAGGGGTGTCATCTTCTTCCCGTTGAGAAGTTAATAATTGTGGCAGAAAACCGTGTCTGAGACACAGTCTCGTGACAGCTCTCGTCGCCTCAGCTGTCATCATCTTTAGTTTTGATCCCCAGTGAGTGGCCAGGTCTGATGGGAGCCAGTGATCTTCTCCACTTTCCCCCCCAGGATCTGAGAGAGTTTTTATTATGTTTAGTATTTTGAGATACGCCCAGGTTGGCTTTGAACTCTGCAGTTGCGGTGGTCCTGCCCCTTGGTTCCCCAGGCACAATACTGCAGGGATTACACCAGCACACCTGGCCCACAGCCAAGTTGCCAAGGTGTCCAGTAGAGGAGGAGCACTGGCACTTAGGCCTTGCTGGCTTTGAGTCTCTAAGTCCCATTTCATTTAGAGACTTTGTTACTTTTCTTGTCACTGTCGCAATACTTGACACAGAAAGCTGTGGAGAGCAAAGCTCACGTTTCAGGGCATTGTGAACCTTCATGACCGGGAAGGTCTGAGCAAGCAGCTCAGCCCTTGGGGGCTGGGGCATGTGGGTATCCATCCAAGGTGACCTTTGCAGTAGAGTGAGGAGCAGCCGTAGCCACACTATTTCTACCCGCCAGCCCTCACTCCCCCATCCTAAGCTTGCACACCTGCTCCAGGTCCTGCCAGCAGCTGAGGAGTAAGTGGTCAAAACAGTGTGGTGGGCATTTCACATCCAAGCTGGACTGAGGTGACCCTTAGGTTCCCAGTTTTTACTCTAGAGTGTTTTTTTATGGGAACAGTGTTACCACCAACTTTATTTTATTGTACTTAAGATAAACCTTAGATTGTAAATAATTGTGTTTTCATTTTGAGTGTTTATGGCAGTGATCTACATTGTAAAAATGGAACTGTAAGATTTAAAGCATTTTAAGAAAGTTATGTTAGGTCTACTGTCCATTTTATACATGTGAGCAGTCCTCATCTTTAAAAGAGCTTAAGAGAGTCTTTTGTTTACCAGTATTCTGTTCTGATACTTCAATAAATTTTTCAGTTGGGTTTTTTTTTTTGTTTTGTTTTGTTTTTTGTTTTTGTTTGGTTTTTCAAGATAGGGTTTTTCTCTGTATATCCCTGGCTGTCCTGGAACTTGCTCTGTAGAGCAGACTGGTCTTGAACTCACAGAATCCTCCTGCCTCTTGTGTGCTGGGATCAAAGCCATGCGCCACCACTGCCAGGTGACCTCAAACATCCCTTACCTCAGCCTTCCAAGCTCTGATATTATAACTATGCATGTATTAAGATTTTTCTTTTGTTTGCTTTTACTACGTGGGTGGAGTAGTGTATTAAGATAGGACCTCATCTAGCTTAGATTGGCTGAATCTCTCACTGTTAAGTGTCCCAGGCCTTTAAGATCTTCCTGTCTCAGCCTCTGAAGGCTATGATGAAAAGAAGCTCCAGTCATCTAACTTTGGATTAATTTTTATAATTTCTGGCTAACATTTAGGGTCAGGCAAGGTGGCACACGCCTTTAACCCTACCACTCTGAGACCAGGCCAACACTGTACAGAGTGTGAGATCCTGCCTCAAAAGAAGGGGGTGGGGGCGACTCATGAGTAATAGTGCTGTTGGTTTTTGCCCTGGCTGAACTGTTTTTTTCTTTTTTCTTTTCTTTTATTTTTTGAAGAGCTGAGGATCAAACCCAGGGCCTTGTGATTGCTAGGCAAGTGCTCTACCACTGAGCTAAATTCACAACCCCTCTTTTTCCTTTTTTTTAAAAAAACGCATTTATTCATTCAATCATTCATTTATTTATGGTTTTTCTGAGACAGGGTTTCTCTGTGTAGTTTTGGTGCTTGTCCTGGATCTCGCTCTGTAGACCAGGCTGGCCTCAAACTCACAGAGATCTGCCTGGCTCTGCTTCCCAAGTGCTGGGATTAAAGGCATGCACCACCACCGCCCGAACTGGAACTTTTAACTGGCCATCATAGGCTTCCAACTTTTCTTAGGTTTCCCAGATTGGCCCCTGAGTGTAGTTATGTATCCCATACTCAGCCATAGAACTTCGTCCTCAGGGGGACATATTTTCATCTTTAAAAAATGGAGTGATAAAGCCAGACAGGTTGACACATACCTGTTATTCCAGCATTCTAGCAGTGAGGCAGAAGGGCCATAAGTTTGAGACCAACATTGACTGCAGTACAGCTCTGCCTCAAAACATAAAGGAGTGTGACAAGCAAGAATGGGTTCTTGTCTGTTTTACATTACCTTCACAGTGAGAAGATTGCTCAGGGCTAAAGGAGCCTGCAGGCAATTTCGTTACCTGAGTTCTGTCTATCCCTAGAGCTCATGTGGTAGAAGACTCCCAAAAGTTCTGACTTCTACGAGTACTGCTTGTGCTCAGGCACACACACAGAGGCACAGAATAAACTAGTGTAAAAGAATTCCTATCTAAGGAACCACTACATTTGTATGGCATTTCAATCTTTTAGATCTTGGGCATATACTTTAGACATATTTATTTTATTATTTTCTGTGTATGAATATTTTGTCTGTATGTTTGTGTATTATGGGCCTATAGTGATGCCTCCCCTGAGTTGTACTAGGGCATTGAATCCCCTGGAACTAGAGAGAGTTACAGGTGGTTGTGAGCCACCATGTGGATCCTGGGGATTGAACCCTGGTCCTCTGGAAGAATAGCCAGTACTGATAGCTGCTAAGCTATTGCTCTAGTCCCTAGACATATTTTTTAAGGATTTTATTTTTATTTATTTATTTATTGTTTGTTTTTCCGAGACAGGGTTTCTCTGTGTTGTTTTGGTCCATGTCCTGGATCTCGCTCTGTAGACCAGGCTGGCCTTGAACTCACAGAGATGTGCCTGGCTCTGCTTCCCAAGTACTAGGATTAAAGGCGTGTGCTACCACCGCCTGGCGGTTTTTATTTTTAATGTGTGAGTATTATTCCTATCTATAAGTGCACCACAGGCTTCTGGTGCCCATGGAGGTGTGAAGAGGTTGTCTTATTCTCAGAGGCCAGAAGAGTGGCAGAACTGGAAGCAGACTTACATTTGGTTATGAGCCACCACTTGGGTGCTGGGAACTGGAAACTCTGTTCCTCTACAAGAGCACTCAGTGCCCCTAACTGCTGAGCCAGCTCTCTGCTCCTAGAAATCATGTGTGTGTGCACAGAAGTCAGGCCAATCTTTGGTTCCTTGGGCACCATCCATTTTGTGTTTCTGAGACAGGGTCTTTAAACAGCTTTGAGTTTGTTTGGAACCAGCAATTCCCAGGGATCTGCCTATCTCCACTGTCCGAGTACTGAGGTTTTAAGTATGTGCCACCACACGCAGCTCTTTAAATGTGGGTTTGGGGGATACTTATGCAGTGAGTTCTTTATTCAGTGAGTCATATACCCCCTCCCCAGACCATGTGGTTAAGTTGTCTTAATTTCTTTATCCCAGCAGAGCCTTCTAAATCCCAGACCCGCAAACCTAAGTGTGGCAAAGGAACTCACTGTTCTCGAAATGCATACATGTTGGTTTATAGACTGCAAACACAGGAAAAGAACCACACAATGGTTCAAGTCCCAGGTAATCACTTTTCCTGAATTGTTCCTGGAAATGCTGTAGAAGTCTGTACTCCCAGGTTTATTAATGACCACCACCAGCTTACACAAATTGTGACAGGTCTGTTGAGTATGGTAAATGTTAATGAACGTAAGTGCTGGTCACAAATGAACAATTACTGCGCTTTTGGAGTGACTAGGCCTTAGGACTATTCTGTTACCCCAACTCCAAAAAGAGGCAGAAGCAATTTTCAATAATGTTAAATAAAAGGTAACCTAGATTGCCCAAGCAACTGGTTTACCTGGCATGTCCCATGTACTGTAGTATAGAACCATTTGATGCTTCTGGGCAGTCTCCGCGGGGATCACCTGGTTTCATTACACCTTCAGTTTCCCTGTAGAAGTTTCCATTCATTTATCTCCAGATGATAATGTGCACATCAATGTAGTCTCTGTCTTTGGAAAAGAGGATAAGGTTGGTTTTTGTGTTTCTCTCTTGGATAGCCTTTCTTCAAGAGCTGGTAGATCGGGACAATTCCAAGTTTGAGGAGTGGTGTGTTGAAATGGCCGAGATGCGCAGGCAGAGTGTGGACAAAGGCAGAGCGAAACACGAGGAGGTGAAGGAGCTGTACCAAAGGTTGCCTGCTGGAGCTGGTCTGTGAGATATTCCAGGACAACACTATTGCCATTGAATGCCTGGGGGTTTGCTTTGTGGTGCTTTAATCTTAAAATGTTGCAAAAATGTTTATAAAAAACCCATTTTCTCCCCCTAGAGGCCAGCTTAAACATTCTAAAATCACTATGTAAACTGGCAGTAACTAGACATAGAGATAATTTTCTTTGTCACTTCCTTGTCAAAGTCTGAGGCTGTTAGTGAATGATAGACTGCACATTCATGATCTGTAAAGACTTTCACTGTGAGCTGGTGAGACAGCTCAGGGGAAAGGTGCTTGCTCCAAGCCTGACAACCTGAGATTGATTCCCAGGACACACATGATGGGAGAGAACTGACTTCTGTTGGCTCTTCTCTGACCTTTGCATGACCATTGCCTGCCACCCCCCTCCCCATGCACACACATATTTTTAAACATTTTTTTTTGAAGGCTATTTGACTGCTAGGTGTGGTGGTGCATGCCTTTAATTCCAGCACCCGGGGAGGCAGAGGTTGTCCCATCCCTGTGAGATATCCCTGTGAGATATACAGGCCAGCCTGGTCTGCATAGCAAGTTTCAGGCTAGCCAAGGCTTCATAGTGAAACCTTGTCTCAAAAACAATTTTTTTCCTTCTGTGAGATATGAAATATTCCTAAATCCAGACCTGATTGGATCACAGTGACCTTTCTTCTGTTTTTAAATCCTTTGTTCCCTAAGAATGTTAACTGACATACATGTGTACACTTTTTTTTTTAAAGATTTATTTATTTTATTATTATGTATACAGTATTCTGCCTGCAGGCCAGAATCTCATTACAGATGGTTGTGAGCGACCATGTGGTTGCTGGGAATCGAACTCAGGACCTCTGGAAGAGCAGTCAGTGCTCTTAACCTCCAAGCCATCTCTCTAGCCCATGTGTACACTTTTTAATATAAAATGTTAAAGTAGGAAATCCTTTGTAGCTCTCCTGACTTAGAATTATCTACACAACCTGTTCATCTTATGTATTCTTATTTATTCAAATTTACCTTGTGCCTTCCGTGGCTGGGAATTGTCAAATCACGAAACAAATCCTGCAGCCTCACTCTCCTGCATATGGTAGAGAGCAGTGTGTCCGAAGTTAAAATAAGTATATGAGCATAAAATTATATGGATGGATGGTTTTGTTTTTTTTTTGTGTGTTCATTTCCCATTACTGGTATAATTAATATCAAAGATGATTAGGCCCATATAAAAAGTCTTTAGCCGGGAGGTGGTGGCACACACCTTTAATCCCAGCACTTTGGAGGCAGAGCAGGCGGATATCTCTGAGTTCGAGGCCAGCCTGGTCTACAAAGCGAGTTCCAGGAAAGGCACAAAGCTACACAGAGAAACCCTGTCTCAAAAAACAAAAAACAAAACAAAACAAATTTATGTATGAATTAGCGAGCCAGAGAGGTGGTTCAGAGGTTAGGCGGCCGGGCTGTGGTGTCCGAGGTAGCGAGTTCGGTTCCCGTGAGTGCATCCGATGATTGGATGACGTCACTATCGGATGAATCAATGACTGATCAATCAATCGATTGATCAATTAATCGGAAAAAAAAAGTCTTTAGGTGTTCTTTCCCTGACTGCGGTTACAGCTCAAGGACACAGCATGTGCTTGTAACAGATATGTCCCCATTTCTATACACCAGCACCCAATGGAGGAAAAAAGTCATCTGAAACTGCTGCTTATTTTGATTCATTTCCTTCTTTGTGACTTGGTACTTGAACTCTGTTTAAGTGCTAGAATTATCCAAAAAAGCTGTTGACTTTTACTTAACAGGAATTGAACTCAGGAGTCAGATCACTCAATTCGTGGGCATTGACCCTAGAGATCTGTTCTCCAAACTGGAGTCAGTTTCTTGCACTGTGCAGAAGGGAAAAGGACTCCTGCCCTAAAGACAGAATGGCATGAAGCAGTTGAGGGTGAAGGTCTGAGGGAAGAGCACGTGCTCGGCTCTGGAGAGGCCCTGGATCATGAACCACTCACTCTTATGAGTGCCATGATGTCTTTTATACCTTGACCACTCAGGAGCCTTCTTAATGGAAACTCCTTATTCTTAAATGATTATTGTAAGCATTCTTTTGAAAGGCTTCCTGCCCTAAAAATCCAAGTCTCATGAAAAACAACATCCCTTTGGCCACTGTTATTTAAACTTGAACGTGCTTAAAATCTAGATAAATGGTTATATTTTTCATGCTATTATTATTCAGGACGTTTGTTGTACTCAAATCCATTCTGGTGTTTTGTGTATGTGTGTGTGTGTGTGTGTGTTTGTTTTTTTTTTTTTTTTAAAAAAAAACACCTCATTTTAAACTCATGATATTTGGCATTTTCAAGATAGCCTTACTCAGTAGCCCAGGGTGGCCTCAAATTCATGGCAGTCCTCCTTCCTTAGCCTCCTTGGTGCTGGGATTACAGGAGCATCTCCACTATATCTAGGTCACATGATTATTTCATAGTCCTAACCATTGAAAGAGCTATCACCACAGCTATGGCTTTCTCTCCCAGGACCCCAGCACACTAAAGTGAGCGCTGGAAATGGGTTGGTTCAGATCAGTCTCTCTCTCTCTCTCTCTCTCTCTCTCTCTCTCATTCAATTACTGTTCAGAACTGTAAAGTCAGAAGTGGTCCCCCCCCCAATCTTGGAATCTTGCATTAATTCATATAATTCATAATCATTTAAAAGTTAAAACAGCAAACTTCATTGGGAAGTTTTCCGTGGGATTTCTAGTAGAAGATTGGCCAGGTTAACTTTGAATTCCAGTACATACTCAGTGTTTCTCTTTAGTTATCCTATGACTATCCCCTTAGAGTGGTTAGTCTCTTTGTCTCTTGAGACAAGGTCTCACTCTAGCTCAAGCTGATCTGGAGGTCACCGTGTGGCCCCTACTGACAGGCTCAGACATGGATGATCCTCCCACTTCAGTCTCCTGAGTACCAGGATGACAGAGGAGAGCCACCTCGCCCAGCATCAAGAGCCAGATTCATTTGGTTTATTTTTTCAGCAACAGAAGGTGTTGCCCTCTGTTCACCTCCCTGGATGCTGGAAGAACAGAATACTTGGAGAAATAGTCCTTAAATGAGAACTTGTATCAACCCCCCACTCTCCTTGAAAAACTTAAAATTACTCAAAAAACTATAGTCTCTAATTTTGTATGGGGAAGTAAGTAGTAGCTGCTTGGAGACTTTTTGTTTTCCTCAGATCAGTCACCCCCTCACCCCTTTCTTTATATCCAACATAACCCTGATCAACAGCACAGAAGAGGGAGGTGTTTTGAATATACTTGGCTACGGTATGATTTGGGGGGTATGGGGTGATAATAGTACTGGGGGTTGAACAAGGACAGTGCACATTCAAGCAGTCTCTCTACTAAGGGCAAGTGAGTGTTACTGTTTTGCCTTTTCATTTATTTGTTGGTGCTGGACATTTGGCCCAGGGCTCCACTTAATGTTAGGCAGATAGTCTACCATTGAACTACAAGTCCCTGGCCCTTGCCATGCTGATATCTTGTAGGATGCCACGACCATTTTTCCTGTTCTGTGTCTTTCGGTCTCCTCTTATATTGTTTGGATGTACAATTAACTTTTCTATATCTCTTTTCTTCCAAAAAGCTCAAAATGCTTCACATATCTTATCTTTTACACTCAGCAACATCTCTGTGAGGTAGGTAGAAGGCAGGTATTATTACCTTCATTTTGCAAATTAACAATATGAAGCATAGAGAGCTTAGGTGACTTGCTCACGTTGAGTTTCTCAAGGCAGAACTTGGAGTAGACTTCGGTCTCCACTGGCAGTTGCCCAGTGCTGCACTGTGCCGTCCAGTCTCAGTGCAGAAGGGGAGCTGTCACGTCCAAATTTTGTTTTCTGTCACAACATTGAGCTGCTTTACATAAAAATCAAGAAGTAGGAGTTAGCTTTCTGGATGTGTGACTCTGGGGAGTCGGAAATGGTTAAAGTGAGCTTTGCACTAAAGTGTCTGCCCCTCAGATCTCGCCAGAAGTAGCACACGATACAAATCATGAATTCAACCTCTGTATGTTTTCTCCTATGTTTTATGCTGGGACTCACTGGAGATCTTTGTAAGTAATCAAAGCTGTCCCTTTATTTTTAATTTTGCCTTTTGGGGAACTCTGGGACTCCCTCTCCCCAAATTAAAATTCATTTTGAAATGTCTGGTGTTCTTAATTTTTGATCTTCAAAACTATTAATAATTCAGTTCTAGTGTACTCTGTCCTAGAACTTATTTCCAATACATTATTTTCTTGAAATGAATAGATCATAGCACAGACTTTAGGGGAATCATAAATCCTTTTTCTGAACACCAGCCTCATCTTGGAGTCAGGAAAGTTAAGTGTTGAAATGAGCTTGTGAAGTGTGGTTGTAGCTGATAAGGTTAACTGGTAACTTAAGAGCTTGCTTCTCATTTTAATTTTCAGATATATAGCACATATTTGTGCAGGGTAAGCGACAAGGTGATGATTTTCCACACAGCACCCAGGTGTCCTCATGGAAGCTCTGCTGTGGTCTCAAGCAAGGCACTTCTCTCTGTGGATGCCTCTTGTAGAATGTGGCTAATAATACCCGCCGATCCCATAGAGCTCTGTGCAGATGTGTTTCCATGCACAGCTCGAGCTCACAGGAGTACTAGCTAACTGAAGTTCCTAGTCACACATCAGATACCTCCCAGTGATTCTTCTGATCCTGCTGACTTTTGGACAAAGTTTGCATTGGCTGTGGAGGACAATGATTTGTTGTATCCTGTAGTCCAAAAACTGTAAAAATACATAGTTTTTCCCCATTCCTTTCTTTTTTAGAGCCCTATGAGTTTGTCTCTCTTGAATGGCTGCAGAAGTGGTTGGATGAATCAACACCCACCAAACCTATTGATAATCATGCTTGCCTATGTTCGCACGACAAGCTTCATCCAGATAAAATATCAATTATGAAGAGAATATCGGAATATGCAGCTGATGTTTTCTACAGTCGATATGGAGGAGGTCCACGACTAACTGGTAAGTCAGGGCGTCATCTCTGCTTGCACAGTAATGCCTGGAGTTCCACTCTGCTCTTTGAGATCAGGACAGGACGACAACATGCAGTAAGTAAACTATATTCCTGCACTTTGCAAAATGGAGTTGCCAGTTAGAGCAGAATTGAAGCCAGGCTGCTGATGGAGTGCAGACAAAATAGGTTCCCTTTAAAGAGAATCTCCTACAGCAGTTTGCCAGCTCACACAACATCTTTTGTCTTGAGTCTTTGTTCGGTTCATTCCAGTCTTGTTTGTGTAGGTTTGGGAGATTGCTTCTAAATCTGTTTAGTTCTACCTGGAATGTGCAGAGATATGTAGCCACAAGTAGCCAATCTGTTTAGTTCTGGCGGCTTCTTCTTAAGCAATTTTCTACTTAAGTATTTTAAAATTTTTATTAATTAAGTATGTCTGGGTGTTTTGCTAGCATGTATGTCTGTACTACATGCCCCACATTTTCTTTTTAAAGAGCAACTGGCAACACAGATCCTCTTTTAATCTTCAGTAGGGCCAAGGGAATTGCATGACCTCCAGTTCCCCTTTCCTGAAGTTAAGTGCTATTTTGGTTATACACAGCATTTAATTATATGCTCTAGGCCTTTCTGGGTACACAGGATTTTGTGTTCTAAAGTACTCATCATTTCAGAATTAATAAACTGTGCAATGGGAAGCTATTTCTTTTATTTATTTAATTTATTTATTTATTTATTTATGGTGCGGGGTGGGATTTAGCAAGGTTCCAGTCAGAATTTTTCTGTGTATCCATGGCTGTCCTGGGACCCACTTTGTAGACTAGACTGACCTTGAAGAAGCCAGAATTCCACCTGCCTCTGCCTCTACCTTCCAAAATAGAGGTTTATGCCACTACTGCCTTACTGAATCTTTTTATGAGTATTTGGGCTGCATGTATGTCTGTGTACCATGTGTGAGCCTGGTGCCAAGGAGGGCAGAAGAGGGCATCAAATCCCCTGGAACTGGAGTTATGAATATTATGAATGTGAGCCACCATGTGAGTGTTGGAAATTGAACTAGGGTCCAAGTGCTCTTAACCACTGAGCCATCTCTCCAGTTCCCACAAGCTCTCTCAAAGAATCACATTTCAGGACCAGTGCAAAGACGTTGACCTGAATGATTCCCTGTGATGGAAGAGAACCAACTCCATGTGGTTCTCAGATGTGCACATACATTAAATACCCACAGTAGCAATAAATGAAATTTAAACAGAAAATAATAACATGGCATGTGATTTCTAGAACATCTATGCTCTTGTGTCATGGCCTCTATTGCTATCATTTCTTCAGTGTTCTGTGCTTGGAAGGTCCTGTCCACATGAAGACCATCACATGTACAGTTGTTAGATATGTGGACCCTCCCTCTAGTCAGATTCCTTCAAGGAACTTCACAAATATCTCAGTCTAGTGATACACAGTGCTTTATGCTGTTGTTTACTATAGTTAATAAACACTGTCTTCATTATATAGGAAACTTAATGTATGGGTGTTTAGATCAGCAACTAATATAACTGTGCAGTCACACACGCCTTTAATCCCAGCACTCCAGAGGCAGGCAAATCTTGCCTTGTCTACAAAATGAGTTCGAGCCTAGCCAGGGATGTTGTTTAACAGTCTCAGGGGGGAAAATTTTGTGGTTCAAATTTAAAATTCTTGTGTATTTTGTTCAATACTGGAAACATTCTCATAGAAAGTCTGCTTATTTTTGATGTCTTTCTTGCCTTTAGTGAAAGCCCTGTGTAAGGACTGTGTTGTAGAACGCTGTCGTGTACTGCGCCTGAAGAGCCAACTGAATGAAGACTACAAAACCGTCAACAATTTGCTGAAAGTAACAATGAAGGGGTATGTTAAAGAGCCTGCTGTTCACGAGAGAGAGCCTCTAACATTGCCAGGCAGTGGTCAGGCGGCTGCAGACTCATCCCGAAGAAAGAGTTGGCTATTTGAAGGTGGAAGGTGGATAGCAGAGCAGTTCTCAAGGAAAACTTGTACTGTGAGCACGGCTCACATTGTATTCCTAGCATGTTAGAGGCCATCCTGGGCTGCATTTATTTCTGTGTGTATATGTGGGTCTGTCCATTGTTTGTGGACTTGTGTGCGCGTGTCCTGAAACGTGTAGACATGCAAGCACAACTTTCAGGTGGTGGTTCTCTCCTTTGGCCATGTGGGTCTGAGGGATAACTCAGGTGCCTGTCATGCTTGGCAGCAAATGCCTTTCCTGCCGAGTCCAGGACTCTTTTAACAAAAGAAATAGTATTTTCTTCTGTGGCTGGGGAGATGGCCTTGTGGAGAGTGGGCTTGCCTTGCTAACATGAAGATGAGTTCAGATCCTTAATACTCACATACGGAGTTATGATCATCCCAAGAGGCATAGACAAGCTGGACCCATTGAGCTCTAGGTAAAGAGACCCTTCTTGAGAAAATAAAGAGGAAGACCCCTGACTTTGTATCTCTAAACACACATGTGCACATGTACCTACCATGCACCCTTAAACATTCCAAAACACACCACATACACATTTCTTAGTGTAATTTAAAACTTTTATTTATTTTATGTGTGTAGGTGTTGTCTGCATGTAGATCTTGTGTGTGCCTGTTGCCCACAGAGGCTACAAACAGACATTGGATCCCTGGGGAATAAAGAATACATTTTTGAGCCACCATATGGGTGCTCACCATCAAACTCTGAGAATACAGCCAGTGATCTTAACCACTGAGCCATCTTTCCAGCCCTTAAAATAGAATTTTGTTTTGTTTGAGACAGGGTTTCTCTGTATAACTCTGGCTGTCCTGGAATTCTTTGTAGACCAGGCTGGCCTCAAACTGACTCTGCCTCAAAGTGTTAAAATTAAAAGCATGTGCCACCATTGCCCAGCTAAATTAGAATTTTTTTTTAAAAAAATGAATTTTTTAGTGTGTACTCTGCAAGGATGAAGTGATGTTGAGAATGGGAACTCGGTGTGCCCTCCTTAAGAAACATGGAGGGTGTTGGAAGTATGTCGAACCCCACTCCACAGAGCACCTCAACCAAGGGTCATTAAGTGATGGCACTTGCTGTGCTCAGGTTCTTTGTTCCTGTTAGTATTTCCCCAGCAGACCTAAGCCTGCTCTCCCCTTGGCCACATTCTACAAGGCCTACTCTGTGTGCTGAGAGCAGTAATCACTTGGAAGAAGGTTGGATGTGATTGGAGTGGATTTTGATGGATGAGAGAAAGAGCAAGATTTAGAATGGAAAGCAAATGTTAGACACCTGCGGTTCAGTAGTGAGGCCTGAAAATGGTTCAGATCAGGAACTGGATTAGAAACAGTTGTGTGCACAGTAGTTGATTTGAGTGTTTATAATCATTTTAGTTGTGGGCTTCAGGGGAAAGACAGAAAAGGAGGGAACACTGGGAATCAACTCCTAGGGTTTAACATTCTCTCTTCCCACAGCAATGATGGATTCTGGGTGGGAAAGTCTTCTTTGCGCAGCTGGCGCCAGCTGGCTCTTGAACAACTAGATGAGCAAGACGGTGAGGCGGAACAAAGCAACGGGAAGATGAACGGGAGCCCCTTCAATAAAGGTGACAGGGCGCCCACTTCCAGAGTTAGAGCCTTTGTAGTTTGGGGGTGGGGGAGCTTTGCTCTCTGTCCACAGGGTTCCTCCCACCACCTCAGCAGCTGCTGTCTTTGCTCTGCAGATTTGTGTGCCTAGCCTTTTCTTGAACATGGGGATTCACGTGTGCTTGCAGAGTTGGAGTCTCCATGGCAAAGCAGCACTGTGGTCCCCTTCCCCTATGTCCCCACCAATTTGGGGTGCCTGATGAGGAGCCTGTGGCAGCGGACCTGTGCTCAGCTTGCTCATGTTCTCTGTGGGAAGCACTAGGTCCCGGCTCTTCAACCTTCATTTTCAGTTAAATTGCTTTAATAAAAATTTATGTCCATGTATGTTAAGACATTTATGAAGTCTCAAGGTCTCAGAAACAGCTAAGGGCAAATAATAGATGTTCAAGCTTTTGAGATTCCCGGGGGCGTCTCCTTTACAGCAATGAGCTCTGGGCTCAGGTGCCACCTAGTTAGTCACGTGCAGGGTTCATGTCGGTTCTGCTCCAGCCTCAAAGGAGGATAATGGGCTCCAGAAATCTCTGCAGGCTGTTGAGCTCAGCACAGTTTGGCTTTACGATGATAGCAGCCATTGAACAAGGTGACCTGTACTGCCTCAAGGAGGGCAGGATTTGGACAGCTTATTGCTTGTCCATTCTTTTTGAGCCCTGCTTTCAGACAGGAAATCATGTTATTGTAAACCTACCAGAAAACAGATACCAAAGGAAATTAGAGCATTTAGAATGACATAAGTCTAAACTGGAGACCTGTGATTCTGTTACTAATTTTGAGAGGTTAGTTGGGCTCAGTAGTGCTGTGTAGTTAGTGATTGTTGTGAATAGTTATTTTCACATACCTACATCCCATGTTGTTAGTTTTACACTACTGGGCCTGGAACCCAGGGCCTCACGTGAGCCAGGCAGGTATACCACCCCTGCACTACCCTACAGTTCTATTCATTTTATTCCCAATACTGACATTTGCATACTTGCATTTTTTTGTTGTTGATATTTTTTGAGACAGTGTTTCTCTGTATAGCCCTGGCTGTCCTGGAACTTACTGAAATCTGCCTGCCTCTGCCTCTCGAGATTAAAGGCGTGCACCACTACCGCTGGCTTTATTTCAAATTTTTAAACTTTGTTGAAATCATGTATTTTCTAAATTTTATACAGGTAAGGTCTTACGTAGCCCAAGCTGCTCTCAACTGTAAAAATGAGCATGACCTTTAACTTCCTTTTTCCACCTCCCCAGGGCTGGGATTATAGGGCTGGCCCACCACACCTGCTGATGTGTGGTGTTTCCACTCCCTGCCCCCCCCCCCCCCCCCTTTTTTTTTTTTTTTTTGAGTCAGACTGTCACACTCACTGTATAGCACCGGCCGGCCTGGGACTTCCTGCCTCACTCTACTGCTGTAGTTACAGATCTGCACCGTGCCTGGCTATGCATTACAGCTTATATATATAGCTCTTGTACTTACCATGGGATTCCCAAGTGATGCTCCTTTTAGAGAGGTGCTCTTAGTTAAGAGGTGCTCCAGCCCTGTCTGGAATGGGTGGAGGGACTAAGCTCTCCCACACTGAGCATGCTTTCTACTGCTTAGCTGTATTTCCATTCTCTTGGGCTGTGTATTTTCAAATTTTAGATTTTCTTTTCTTTTTCTTTTTAGACAGTTTGACTGTAGCCCTGTCTGACCTGGAACTCACTATACACCAGGCTGGCCTCTAACTGACAGAGCTTGCCTCTGCCTCCCAAGTGCTGGGACTGTAGGTGCCCCACCATGATGTGTAGTTTTCTTTTGATTCAAATAATCTGTTGGTCTGGAGAGATGAGATGGTTCAGTAGTTAGAACAGTGGCTGCTCTTCCAGAGGACCTGGGTTCAAGTCCTAGCACCCACACTGTAGCTTACAACTGTCTGTTACCGCCAGTCCTAAGGCGTCTGATGTCCTTTTCTGACTTCCTTGGCAGCAAGCCTGCATGTAGGTGCTCAGATATGTAGGCAAACACCCACCCGTGTACATAAAATTTAATTCGGAAAGATTGTTCTCTGTGACTTAAGGGCGCAGCATTGATTTCAGTTGTGTGCTCCCATCATTTGAAAACACTTGCTGTCACATGACTTAGTACACACCCTTTTCTTTTTTTTTTTTTAAAGAGATTTATTTATGTTTAGTGTTCTGTCTGCGCATATCCCTGCAAGGCCAGAAGAGGGCGCTAGATCTCATTATAGATGGTTGTGAGCCACCCTGTGGTTGCTGGGAATTGAACTGAGGACCTGTGGAAGAGCAAGCAGTGCTCCTAACCTGAGCCATCTCTCCAGCCCCTCCCACACCCTTTTCATTTGGAGCTCTTCATACATCAGCTCTTTTATGCAGGCATGGAAAATAGAAATGTCTATTCATGCTGTGCTAGCTCAAATATTTTTCATGTTGCTTTTCCTGTAATAGGCCTAATTTCAATCCTCTTCCCTTTTTTTTTTTTTTTTTTTTTTTTTCCCTGAGGGCTGGTATTTTTGAGACAGGATCTCTCTATTATGTAGCTCTGCCTGTCTTGGAACTCATTATGTAGGCCAGGCTAGTCTTGAACTCTAGATTGCTGGGATCAAAAGTGTGCACTACCACACTTGGCCTCAGAATTTTTGAAGCTTAAAGTACATAAATGTAGCAGTGTGCCCCACCCCCAGTCCCTGCCAGGAGGCAAGAACCCTGCTGGCATTGCATAGACAGTGCTGCAGCCCTGGCTGGCAGTACAGTCAGCTCTTTTGACTTGTGGCTGCAAAGGCATTGTATGAGTGTGCACTCACAGAGGGAGTGAGCGTTCTTATGTGTTGTACTGTGGGATGTCCAGTATACCTCCAGTTTTTCCAGCAGGTTAGAGAGCCAGCTATGAGTGTAATTAGCATGTACTGCTCTGTGATGGGTACAGGCTCCTGGACGACTAGGGAGTGATGGAGGATTGCTCTCTAACTTTTGAATATCAAGAGTTTAGGAGTCTGATACATGAGATTAACTTGGTGTTGACATTTACCTTTTCCAAATTGAGGTTACCATCTTACATTCAAGAAGTAACTTGTTTGTGACACAGAGATGATGGAATGTGTCTGATTATGTTCTTCTCAGGCCCAGTTTTCTATTGAGGCTTTGAGGCTTTTGTGGGGCATGGGTCTGTTCTGTTGTTTTTTTTTTTTTTTTTTTAGGTTTTTCGAGACAGGGTTTCTCTGTGTAGCTTTGCGCCTTTCCTGGAGCTCACTTGGTAGCCCAGGCTGGCCTCGAACTCACAGAGATCCGCCTGGCTCTGCCTCCCGAGTGCTGGGATTAAAGGCGTGCGCCACCAACGCCCGGCCCTGTTCTGTTGTTTTGACACGCTGGGAATCAAACTCAGAGCCTTGCACATGCTGAGCAAGTGGTCTACCATTGTATGACACTTACTGTTTAAGCTTTTTAAATCATTTGTAACATCTCTACTTCGACGGGGAGCCACATATCCCAGGCTGACACTAAACTTACAGCCCGCCTGCCATTCCCTCCCAAGTACTGAGATCATAGGTGTGTACCTCCATACTTGGCGTAAATGTTCTTAATGTAGACTGAGTGTGTTAAAAAGCCATTTTGAAAAACTCGTCCAGTCTCCAAGTGTTTTATTTATCCAAGATTTATGTAGTGACAGCGTAGACAAGCAAGGACAGGGAGGTGTTGACAGGAACAGACTTGTAAACATAACATACGTACTTCATGTAAAGTTTCTGTTCAACCCTTAAGGGCTGGGAGATGAAAATGACACATGACATGTAGATGGCACTTGACTAGAACTAATAGTATGTGCAAATTTCAGATTGTTTTGATTTTCCAGACAGGGTTTGTCTGTGTAGCTCTGGCCTACCTGGAACTCACTCTGTAGATGAGGCTGGACTTGAACTCAGAGATATACCTGCCTTCTGGCTCCTAAGTGTGATTCTCTTTTCTTTTCTGTTATTTCCTTTCCTTTTTTCCTTCTAAAGACAAATTCCTTCCCTTTAAAAAAAAAAAAAAAAAAAAAGCGGTGGTGATGCACACCTTTGATCCCAGCACTTGGTTGGCAGAGGCAGGCGGATCTCCATGAGTTTGAGGCCAGTCTGGTCTACAGAGCTAGGTCCAGGACAGCGAGGGCTCTGCAGAGACAAATTCCCACACAGGTCAAGCTGGCCCTAATCTCCTCACCTCCACTGTCCCCAGTGCTGGGATCACAGTGTAGGCCACTCCACCAGGTTTACTACCCAACTCTTCAAAATCATTAATTGTCACTGAGGTTTTCCTCTTCTCCCTTTAAGGGAAAGGAAGTATAGTCCTTCTCTGCACAGCTGTAGAAGTCTCAGTTGGGTTGATTTTTTTCAGAATTATTTAAAGTTTTCTTTGCTTAAAGTTCTACTGCTTTGAACTTCTAACTACAACAGCCAGAGCTGTAATTGTCTCTTTCTTTTGATTAGATGAATCAAAGGAAGAAAAGAAAGAAGAGGAGGAGGAATTAAATTTTAATGAAGACATCCTGTGTCCTCATGGTAAGCTGGAAGCTTACGTCTGTTGTCCGTTTGGCATCAACTCCTGTCATGCTTTGTTCTACCCTTCACCTAAAGGTCTGTTTGGGTTTCATTATGTAGTCCAGGTTGGAATTTTTCTGCCTTTGTTTCCCAGGTGCTAGGATTATAGGTATATGTCAGCACACCTTCTGAAAATTCTTTTTATAGAGTATTTCAGAGCTCATGCTAGCTTCCAGAACGCTATGCATTTTTTATTAGGTAGCTTTGGTCCCTCTGTTCTTGTGTTTTTCAGTTGCTCAGTACTCTTGCATTGGTGTGGTCTCAGTACATTGGCAGTGCTTGTGCTCTGGAAGTTCACTTGCAGGGGCTGGGAACTGCTGCCCCTCGGTTTCTATCTTTCCTTCCCTTACCTGGAAATGCAGACCTGTTTTCATTGTTGTGGGACTGCATGCAGTTAGAGGGCTCACCTGTGTTCAGTGTAGAACATTTACCTACCCAGCTCTTCCACCCTCAGTGCCGAGGACTTGATCGTGTGAACTCTGTGGCTTTGGTTTTATAAGTGCAGTTAGAGGAGGACATTCATTGTCTGTCAGACACAGGAAGCTAAGAATTAACTACCTCGGAGATTAATAGTGTTGTGTAATTTTCTGCTTTTTTTTGAAAGGGGCTCATTCTTTGTACTATAAGCTTACATTGAACTTGGAGAGTGTCGTTATCAGTCAGTGTTTACAGAGCTGAATTACATGTATGTGCTTGTGGGGTACAGGGTGGGGTGGCTTTTTCTTTTGTTGGATGTGGTAGAGCACCCCTTTAATCTCAGCACTCAGGAGGCAGAGGGAGATCCACATAACAAGTTCTGAGCCAACCAAGGCAGTGCCATAGGTTTTTAGTTCAATTCTTTCCTTCCTTCCTCCCTCCCTCCCTCCCTCCCTCCCTCCCTCCTTCCCTTCCTTCCTTTCATTTATTCATTGAGAAAGCTCAATAGCTCTGGCTAGTTCTATTTATTTATTTATTTATTTATTTATTTAGATTTATTTATTTATTATGTATACAGCACGTATGACTGCAGGCCAGAAGAGGGCACCAGATCTCATTACAGATGGTTGTGAGCCATCATGTGGTTGCTGGGAATTGAACTCAGGACCTCTTGGAAGAGCAGTCAGTGCTCTTAACCTCTGAGCCATCTCTCCAGCCCTCTGGTTTTAAACTTAAGTTAATCCCCATGACTTAGCCCTTAGGTGCTGAGATTCTAAGTGCTATACCAGGCTAGACTGAGTTTTAAATCCCATCTCAGCCTCTGGGTGCCCCCACCAGATCTGTTGGAGGCAAGTCTATAGCATAGTAAATTTTGTTGTGTTTTATTTTATTTTTTTATCACTTTTCTGTGTTAAAAGTGCTGGTGTCCACAGAGGCCGGAGCATTGGAGCTCTTGGAGGTGGAGTCACAGGTGGTTAAGCTGCTTGATGTTCATGTTGGAAATCAAACTCCAGCCCCTCTGCAAGAACAGTACATTCTTTTAACCATTATGTGCTCTTCCTTGGTTCTGGATCCTTCTTTTTAAAAGTTTGTTCTTAGCTTTGTAAACTTTATTATGAAGTGGGGCACGCTTCTGCTTAGTCAGAAGTCAGCTTCATAAAGTTCGCTCTTTCCTTCAGCCTTCACACGATTTCAAAGGTCGAATTCAGGTTGGCAGGCTTGCATGTCACATGTCTTATCTGCTCATTGGTCTTGCCTGTCCTTCTGGTTACTTCTGACTTTTGCCAACTTACCATAATTTTCTTTTATTCCGTACATCCTCTGTGTGTGTGTGTGTGTGTGTGTGTGTGTGTGTGTGTGTGTGTGTGT
>CABHPP010130860.1:0-41219 GCA_902168425.1 Peromyscus attwateri | reverse complement strand
AAGAGGTAAGGGGGGATTGTCTGTGGGATCTACAGGAGACATGGATGGGAGGAAGAGGGGAGGTCTATGGGATCCATAGGAGACATGGATGGGGGATAAGAGGGGAGATCTATGAGATCCACAGGAGACATGGATAGGGAAGAAGAGGGGAAGGTCTATGGGATCTACAGGAGACATGGATGGGGATAAGGGGGAAGTCTATGGGATCCACAGGGGGAAGAAAGGTGGGGTCTGCAGTTGGTTTAACATTGTAACACTAAGAGGAGCCTGAGGGATTTGGCTTGGGGAAACAGAGAGCAGAAAAGTTCTGTGTACAACCTACCTGAACTTCTCTGCTTGCCCTATCTTTAATTCTAAAGGAATGATTATGCCTACAGGCAAAAGTGATCCTTGTGTTCTTATATTAGAACACTGGTATGCAATGCAGGTCTTCTGATTCAGCTCAGACTTCCTGAAAGAAATGTATACTGCCCACCCATGCTCTCTCATATTACCTTTGAACATGTGTGTGTATGTGCACGCATGAGTGTGTGTGCATGGGTGTGTGTTAAATTCTGATAATTATCTGGCTCTCTTGTAACCTTGCTTTTCTGGGGGAATTTCCAGTCATTTGGCAAGAGTCAGCCTAAACAGTGTCCACTCTGAATTTTGATCTTACTTCAAGGAATATTTAACATGTCACTTCTCTACATCCCCAAGTACCAAGTATACACATCCCTGTGTCGGTGTTCAGCACGTGGCATTATAGTGGGCTCATTCACTTCCTCGTCTACTATATGAGCCTGTGAGCGCTCTGAAAACCAGCACACTGGGTTCAGTGGCACCTCACTACCAAGGTTCCACCACTGCAGCTCTCAGCCAGATTCCCCTGTCATGCTGATCTTGAACTATGGCCTAACCTTTTCCTCTGCTTGGTGCTGCTCTGAATGACCCATAGTAGTCCAAGTGGTGTCACCATCAGCTACCGGAGGATGAGGAGAGAAATGCTGCTGCTTTGTGGGCCCTAGCTACTGACTCTTAAAGGAATGATTCTTTCTCAAAATACCAAGTGCATTAAGCAAGATGAGACAGATACAGGGAGGGCCTGTGGCCTCAATGGTAATGAAGGTAATCTCCTCTAAAAGGAGATTGCATAGGACATAAACCATTGGCTTTCCAATGTACCTTTATCCGCAACTAAGACTGTGGGACAAAGATGTAAAGAAAAGTTTCACATCACCATATTCATTATACCTGGAGATTTCCATGAGGTACTTGCTGTGAGGTTGATTTGCATCCGATCCTAATTTTGCAATGGAACTATCTCCATTTGCAAGGAATGTTCTCTATTCAGAACCTTCTCCAGAGAAATCTGAGCTCTCTGTTCCTTTCACCCAGAATTTGGAAGCCTCTTTGTCAGAGGATAGAATTCTGGCCAGTTCTGAGGAGCTGTTATGGGAAGAAACAAGAGGCTCTGTCTAGCTCACCATTATCTGAGTGACTTGGCTCTAGACAGCGGTCTTTCTATGCATGTGACGGACAGCAGCCCCAGCACTGCTGTGTCACAGAGATCAGGAGCAGCCAGTCCACCCTTCACACCAGTGTCACCCTCCTTGTGCTGCGCTATCACCATGTCCTCTGCTCTGGATGTTTTGCCTGTCACTCCCACACTCACCATTGCTGCACTGGTCAAGGTTCACTCAGCAGCTCAGGCACAAGCGGACCAGTCCAACAGTGGATTTAATAGCAGTCGTTTTTCATACGATCCTTGAAGACTGAAAGGCCAATGGAGGCCTGCAGAAAATGACTGTTGCCTACAGGGCTGAGGGAGCCAGAGAGAGAACTCTCCCCAAGCACAACCTAAGCCAGTAAGAGGAGAAAGGCCTGCAAATGTTACGGCTCTGGAGGGAAAGGTACCCTGACTGTTGGAAGTCAGGCTATAGCTACAGCTGTGAAGGGAGGTATCCTCGATACCTACAGCTGTGAGGAGAAAGGTATCCTTTATTGTCAGGAAGTCAGGCTACACCTGAAGCTGGGTTCCCGTGGGGATGGTCTCCCTGCAGGATGTGGCAATCCTGCTGCTCTCCAAAAGAGAGCTGTTACAGCGGAGTTCTGCTCCACCCTCCTAAAGGAGTTTCCCAGCAGAGATTCTGCTCTGCTCTGGTGAAAGAAGGTCTTCATCTAAAACTTTTTCAAGAGATTTATTTGGGAGGGAAGATGCAGGAGAGTCGCTGCCTCTGCCAGGTGGAGAAGGGCAGCTGCCAGCTGAACAGGCACAGGGCTTATATAGGGCTTCTTAGGGGTAGAGTTTTTCCAGGAAGAAGATTTTCAGGGTGAGAATTGGTCAGAGTTCAATCCTCTGAGCTTGGACTCAGAGACTGGCTAGATTTCATGCTCAGGGATTGGTTGGTTTTGTGCTCAGTTGGTAGGGGCAGAGTGTGTTTCTTTGGTTCTGGTTTCAGGGGCAAAGTATGTTTCTTTGGCTGACCCCTTTAGCCTGCAAGGCCCATGTTGCAGATATGTAGGTATGGTGGGCACCATAGCCAACAACCAGGTTTTGGGTATTGCACACTGACGTTCTTGCACAGAGGAGTTCACCATACTGATGGCACTGCAAAGGGGCTGCCACAGGACAGGCTGGGAACTTTGTCTTCTCACACTGGAGGTAGATCTGCCTTTGCTGCTAGAGAGAAGCAACAGGAACTGAACGTAGGCAGGGAGCTCTTCCCACCATCTTCCCACCCGCCCTCCTGTGGGTCTCTCCTGGTACCAGCAGAGGGATCTGGATGTGTTTTGAAGTGTCACAGGGGAGCAGAGTGAAGTGTGTGTGAGGCTCGGACAGCAAAGGAAGAAGTAACTCAGAAGTTCACAGCCCTCAGAAGTTCACCGGGGACTCTGGGCCTCCTTGATGTTACCTTATACGGGGATAGACCTCAGGGGAAGGCTAGCCCTTCTTCTGCTGTCTGTGTTAGTTACGTTGTCATCTGTGACCAAAATACCAGACAGAAATGAGTCAAGAGAAGAAGGCCTTATTTGGCTCATGGTTACAAAGGGATTTTGGTCTATCCTGGTGGGGAAGCTATGTGAGCAATAGATGCTCATTCTGGCAGCGAGAGCTTATGTTGGTAGCTTATTCCCAAAGTAGCAAACAGGAAGCACAAATTGGCTGGGCTAGAATCATGCCGGGCTACAACCTTCAAAGGCCTGAACCTAGTGTCTTACTTCTGTTCTATCCGTTACATTCTCCATAGTTGTCCCAAACTTCGACACACACTAGGAAGCAAGCATTCAAAGCACGAGCCTGTGAAGGACATTCCAGATTCAAATAACAATGCTGCCTCTGTCTCTTCCATTCTGTCATGTGCATCATCTCCTGATGAACTGAGAGTTTTTCCTGGGGAAAGGGGATTCCATTAGGATGTACAGCATGGCTCTTCTTAGTCTAAGGTAGGCCTCCTCAACCTTCGCTCTGGATTGTCTTTGTTGTATAGGGCTGTCCTGTGCGCTGAAGCACACTTGGCATCATTCCCGAGTGTACCCACTAGATGCTAACAGTTCCCTGCTGTCCCGCTTTGCCAGTTCTCCCTACTGGGCAAAGTCACCCACGGCTGTGAGCTGCCGCTGTAAAGGTAAAGGGGAAAACCTTCCGTGGTGTTTGCCTGACTATATCCCTTAGCCCCAGATTTACTCTCAAAGAGAGAGACAACGCCCAACGAGATGGCCCTGCAAAGGAAGGTGTTTACCAGCAAGCCCGCAGTCCTGAGGTCCATCCTGGGCCCCACGTAGCAGAAGGAGAGACCACACTCCCCAAAGTTGCTGTCTGAACTCCACACGCATGTGTTCCTCCCCCTCACAAATTTACAAAAATGTAATTTTTGTTTGTAAAGAGGTCATCAACGTGGCTCAGCAGGTGGAAGTGCTCGTTGCCAAGCTTGACAACTCAAGGTCTGTTCTCCATACAGTAGGTGGAGAGAATCAACTCTCACGAGTTCTCCTCTATCCTCCTCCCCCGTGCACTGTGGCACCTGTGTGTGTGTGTGTGTGTGTGTGTGTGTGTGTGTGTGTGTGCGCGCACACACACATTTTTCTAAAGATGTAGCCTAACTTCTTCAGATCACAAACCGTCTCCTATACTGAAATGCTTCTACCTAGCATGGGTGAATGGTCCCCACCTTTCTCACAAAAGGCAGTGGTGGATGTCATAGCTTAAAACTTACATGCTTCCAAGCACTAAATTATTTGTTCTAAAATAACCCCAAGAAGGACTTCATCAGCTCATCCCAGGCATACTATGGCATTTCAGTGCTGGACACCATCTCCACCTATGTGAATGGCCATATCATCTAACCATTTACCACCTTTCAGGAAGTATCTGCCTCCACCTCACCCCCTAACACAAACACACACACACACACACACACACACACACACACAAGATGAAACTATTCAGAAATGGTGCTGTCCATTCTGGCACATGCCACTCTACCTTCATCATGCTCTAGCAGACGCATGTCTTGAGTGATGTATGTATCCCCATTCCCTGTTCTAAGTCCCTGTCCAGCAGACCAAGCCAAAAAAGCCTCATCTTCATCTCTGCACTTATGTACTTTGAAAGGACATCTTCCTTATGCTTATGATCATATCTTTAGGGAAGACAGTCTCTACAACCCTAAAAGATATGTGAGGAGAATCAAGATATATTTTACCTTACTCAGAACTGAGACTGGAGGGGAACATATGAGAGACTGACCTTAGTAACCTGTTTCCTCCAGCGCAGCCTCAGACTCACAGGGATTGGCAGCTGGAGATGACACAGAAAGGGAGTAAGAAAAATGGCTTGTCAGTAACATTACTGTATTGCCCCAACTGTCGAGATTACAAATATTGGGCAATAATTCTCAGCTAAAAGTCAAGAACAGCCAGTTGTGGTGGCTTGAGCCTGTAGTCCTCACATCTGGATGGCAGAGGCAGGAAAACTACAATTTTGAGTCTAAGCTGGCCTACATAACATCTTACCTCAAAATAACAACAAAAAATGTATACATAAAAGCTGAGAGCTGATGCTCAACCTTTCAGGTATAATTTGGGCATTCTATTATGCATTTTTTAAAACTAACTTTTCTATTTCAGAGAACAATGTCATTTTTCTTCTAGACTTACAGATAGAACTGTTTGTTCAAATCTCTCAATACATGTTACACTAGAAATAATGCTAGGTGTGGAACTGTAAGGCATTTGAGTTATGGACAATTCTTTGGAATTTGCCCATGTGCTTCGGTTTGCTCATTCATAATAAGGGATGGTTAGACATCTCCAGGGTTAGAAAAGTCTACTTGTTATGGAAAACTTTGTCAGTGGCTTTGGTCCAAGAGTTCCCCAAAATTTGCTTTTATTTTATTTTCATGAATAGTCAGACAGCAAACAGAACCTGGATCCTCCCTTTCCGTTCATTCATTCACAAAGAGATTATAAACACAATGTTTGCCTCCAACAAGCTGTTTTGTTGTGGTGAAAATAAGAAGAGACGAAGCAGCAATCTAACACATCAATGTAATACACTCCCCCAAATTGTGAGAAATCTTTATTACAAGTATTCTCTTTGGGTATGAATAAAAGCTGATCAATATGTAAACATTGAGATTTCTTTCCATAAATTGTGGATTTTGTAGAAATAATCGGTATCTGCCTGAGTAGTATTTGTCACTCTAGCTCGTGATTACTCTATTATTTCCCCATTCTCTCTTCATCAGTTTGATCGTCCTTTTCTCTCTCTTTTGAGGCCCCCAAATACAGAAAGAGTTACGGCAAGCTTGTGCAAACAGATTCACATGAGGGAATGCTTATGTTTCCAATCCCCAACAAAGAACTAAACCAAGAACTCAAGTGCTGAAAAGCCACAGTCTTTAGTTCCTAATCTGCTATTCCTGAAGCTGAGAACAAACTGACATTTAAGATCTTGTCATTTCTCGGCCAGTTCTCTACACACAGGGTCTGATTACTATGATCACATAATTCTGTCCACAGGACAGACCTTGTAAACTCAGAGCCTGAAGTTGCCATCCTTTGTACACATAATATTATTATGATTGTCCCAAGACCTCAAAGTCATGCTTCAAATCAAGATGAGACATTGTCTATATAGGACATGGAAAACAGTATTTGATAGTTGATTTAGAAGGTCTTAGTTGACCACCACCCTATTCCTATGATGAAAGGTGAAAGAGACAAGGGGGGAAAGATGAAATACAGGGACGACAGTTTGGAGAGAGCTGTTGGGGAACTATGAAACCTAACCTCCAACAGGCCATGCAGAGCAGGACATGGGTTGTGGAGGGACCATGTGGAAGTCATTTTATTGGCTTTACTATTTCATGATATTCTTTCTAGCATGTAGAAAGCTGACCAGCTCTAGACCAAAGACAAATGACTGTGTTTTAATCAACCTGTGTAGTCTTTGCTTTATTTCCTTGTGTAGGATTTGTGAACCTGGCTCTTTCACAGAGCACTGGGATGGGGATTATCTTAGATTCTATCCAAAAAGATTGCAGAAACAAACAAACAAAACCAACTGGGTATGGTAGACACATCTATCATTTCAGTACTCAGGCCACGGACGTAGAAGGATCAGAAGTTCAGGACCAATTTCAACTACTTGGCAGGTACATGGTCAACTTGGGCCACCAGAAATCCTGCCAGAAGAGAAAAGAAAACAACACAAGATTTGAGCTCAAAGAAACTGTAAATATACCACTACAGGATGTTACAGGGGTAAGTGAGCATCAGCTGGGAAGATGTATCCACTCTTTCCAAGGGAAATGTCACCACCACATCTTTTGTTGTTGCTGAAATAGTCTCGGACTGTGGCTTGATATGGTCTGCATCTCACTACACAGCCAGGCTGGCCTCAAACATGTAAGGATCTTCTTCATAAATTGGCCTCTCTGGTACTGGGATTACGGGATTATAGGCATATGTTACCATACCTGACTATAGAATGAGTCTTTCTGTCAAGGGAAGTGAGGCTATGCTTTTATCAGGATTATTTTTAAAAAGCAGAGGTTTGGCTAATGGTTAACATACAGACAGCTTATTTTGGAATGCGAGTAAAAAGAAAAATAGTTGAGAATCAGGTTAGAAAAAGAAAAAAGAAAAAGAACATGAAAGGCAGAACATCCACACAAGTTGGTTATTGAGGTAGATTGTGGTCACTTGAACTCAGATTCTCCTTGGCCTCTCATGAGCAAGGCAGAATGTATCTCAGAGCTGTCCACATGAAACAAATGTGAAAGAATTTACCAGAGAAGCATCACACTTGTGCAGCAGGTAGTTTCTCAGAATTATCATTCATACTATCACCTAGAAATCAAAGCAAAGAACGTAAGGGATGCATGGTACCCCGTAGTGAAGAAGACACCCTGTCAATCCTGAATTTATGGTTGCCATGGCAATGACTGAAACAAAAGATACTGGAGTTAAGAAGATATGGGGAGGCACAAGGGGTATCTGACTCGTAGGACACCTCTAATGAAATAAAAAATGAGTTGTCAAAAAAGGGAACAAACACTTGGAAACTACATCACTCCAAGGGTATTTGTCAAGTTGGAAATTTCCTGCTACAGTCTTCAAGTTAGTTTTTTTTCCTCCAACCCTGGATGATGATAGTGAGGAGGAGGAGGAGGAGGAGGAGGAGGAGGAGGAGGAGGAGGAAAAGGAGGAGGAAAAGGAGGAGGAGGAGGAGGAGGAGGAAAAGGAGGAAGACAACAACCATGATTATGATTCTACTGGATTAGAAATATTAATTACAAATCAAAGTGTATTTTGTGATATTGGTCTATCTACTATGCCTTTAAAAATCATGGGGCTGATTGTAGATTTCATCCAAACTCAAGAAAGAGCTGGTGCTGGGTGATGGTGGTGTACGCCTTTAATTCCAGCACTCTGGAGACAGAGGCAGGCAGATCTCTGTGAGTTCAAGGCCAGCCTGGTCTACAAAGTGAGTTCCAGGACAGCAAAGCAAGAGTCACACAGAGAAACCTTGTCTCAAAAACCAAAAAGAAAAAGAAAAAAAGAAAAGTAAAATGAAAGAGAGAAAAGAAAAGAACTGTACTTCCAGATCACATTTAAAATTACAATAGGTTAAAACGAAGAAGAAAAAACCTTGAGTACTTTTGTGAATACATCCAGTGTGATATGCTTTGTTCAACAAACAGTTGTGCATGTGATAAAGTTTGACTTTGACTCTGCCTCATGTTTTAAGTGTCTCTGTGGAATCTCTCTCTCTCTCTCTCTCTCTCTCTCTCTCTCTCTCTGTGTGTGTGTGTGTGTGTGTGTGTGTGTGTGTGTGTGTGTGTGTGAAGTTAAAAGGGTAACAAGAATCCTTAACTTATCCAGTTGTTTCAGTATAATGACCAACCAGAAGTTTCCCAAAGCTTGGCCCTGCGTGCTAGGGATGGTGTCCCCTCCATTCCACTAAAGGGAAACTGTCTCACAGAGTCTCATCTAGCTCTAGGAAACAAATTCCCAAAAGCTACTGTTTCAGTTGAGCAAAGTAGCACAGATTGGTGCCAGGAATGTTTGCTGCCCGTCTCCCTGCCCTCTGGCCTTATGTCCTTTCTGCCTTCATGACCACTGAACTCTGAGTTGCTGTGACCACCCATCTCATCCTGAAAGTGATCCCCAAATGGAAGGGTGACTTATGCATGAGTTCTGAAACTCTAAGACTCTTGGAAGAAGAGAGAGAGAGAGTGTAGAACAGAAAATTTATGGCACCAGACTTGGCAATGATGTTTTTTAATGTGCTTCTAAAGCAACAACAACAACAACAAAGAACAACTTGAAGTCACCAAAAAATAGGAACTTTTAATATTGAAAGACACCATCAACAGAGTAAAAAGGTGGTGAACAGAATAGGAGAAAGAATTTGCAAACCATATGCACAGTGGAGGAATAATATTCAGAATAGATATAGAACTAAATCTCAACAACAAACAACACAAATAAAAAAATCATCAAAGGAATCAAATAGGAACTTCCTCCAAGAAAATTTTAACAATTTTTTTTTTTTTTTTGGTTTTTCGAGACAGGGTTTCTCTGTGTAGCTTTGCGCCTTTCCTGGATCTCGCTTGGGAGACCAGGCTGGCCTCGAACTCACAGAGATCCGCCTGCCTCTGCCTCCCGAGTGCTGGGATTAAAGGTGTGCGCCACCACTGCCCGGCAATTTTAACAATTATTAACCCATGTTGCTTAGGAAGGTGTGAGGAAAAAGAGAAAACCTTTATGCAGACTGTCTCACATGAAATTTGAATCAAGTTCTTTGAAATATGTGTGTCCTTCAGCCTGGCAACTTCTCTTACACTAATTTATCTTAAAGAAATGATACAATCTCATAGTGAGCTTGTTTTCCCAAATGTACCTGAGATGCCTTACAGTGGCTAGAAATAAAAATGAAATTTAATGTTGACACCAGATTGATTCTTTGATTGTTACTCCTGTGAGTGGAACATGAAATGACCCTCCACCAACCACACCAATCACTAAGAAACTAGTTATGACACAGTGGAAAGTTTTGAACCATAATAAAGTGGTAAATAGCATAGTTACCCTGCACAGTTCTAGGAGCAATGGAAGCCTGAGTCTTCCCACTCTGTGAAACACTTTGCAGAAAACACACCTGAAGGGCATTTGAGTTCTTATGAGTTTCCTTGGACATCTATGTGCTTGGGGGAAAAAAACCTGTCTTTCAGCTATTCAAAGGCTCCTGAATTTAGAATCAATTATTTTGTCATAAATATATTAACATATATGTAGGAGCTGTAAACAAATAGTTTAGCCTGTATATAAACTAGCCTGTATATAAACTATGCCAACATATTCAAAGTGATTATATTTAATAAAATAAAATAATTTCTTTTATCCTACAAGCTTTAAAAATTACTTATGACATTGGAAATGAAGCTCAGCTGAAATCTGTGTTTTTTTCAACCAGACTATTGTGCATTCTACTGGTGTCATTAATATACATGCATCACTTTGGTGTCTGTTTATGTATGCACACATGTCTGTATATTTAGACTGCATATACAACACAAACATTAACCACACTCTAAGTGCTGATTTATAATGCATTTATAAGATAACTAAGCCATTATTGAATCATGCTTCTCAGATATAGGTTAGCTACTGTAAATCAAACCACCAATAGGAATCCTTGGCCAGAAAAATCCATAGCCCCTCCCTTCCTTCCTTCCTTCCTTTGTTCTTTCCTCCCTCCTTCTTCATTCCCTTTCTCCTTCCTTCATTTCTGCCATTCTGACTTCCTTTCTTTTTCCCCTTTGAGACAGGGCCTGAGGTGCTTGCTGTGTAGCTGAGTATGGCCTGGAACTTCAGATCCTCCTGCTTCTATTTCTGAGTGTTGTGATTACAAATAGGCAAGTGGCTCTGTGGCTAGAATGTTGTGAAGGAAGTACGAAGCTTTCTTCAGACTATACCAGCTGAGTTACATCCCCACTCCTCCACAGACGTTTGCAGCATTAAGTCACCTGCCTATGCACGAACATTCTCCATGTTGTGATCAACGACAAAATCCAGTTCTGTTCAAGTTTGGGGCAACTGTGTTCTACTGAAAGTGTGGACTCAGCCCCAGAGGCAAGTGAACCCATCGATCAAAGCCAGTTAAGGTAACTTTATTCTTGCTGTCAGTTACTGTTTTAAGAAAGAACCATAGAAAACCCTTTTGTCAGACTCACATGAGTGATGTCTACCGAGGGAGCTCAATCAATATCTTATTGTGCTTGGAACCAAGGAAGTTCTGTGTTGCCTTCTACTTGTGGCTGTTGGCTACATGTTATGTGTATCTTCTGAACTCTAGAAATGTGGTTTTTAAATTTGACATGAAGAAACTGAAAGACAGAAGGAAGTCTGTACATCTTGGTGTTGTTATTAGATAACAGAACAGTTAAACTCTGGAATTCTTCCATTTCTGGGCTTCTTATCAATGAAGAAACATTCTTACCAATGTTTCTTCCTTATTGTTTAAGTCACTTTGGGTTGGACCTTCTGTTACAAGCACTCCAGCTTCTTCTATACCTGTCCACAATACCTATACCTCACTTAACAATTTTAACTTTCTTTAATGACCTGCTGTTGTATGAAAAATTTTAAATAAAACAATACTTTTATTTACCAATGAGAAAAAAATAATGCATTCTATCCCGACTCAAGGCATCTGTGGTGGTTTGAATGAGAATATCCCCCAAAGGTGTATGTGTTTGAACATGTGGTCCCCAGTTGGTCTGCTGTGGAGGCTAAGAACCTGTAGGGGAAGTGCAGCACCAAGGGAGGGGTCTATAGGCTGCTCCCCCTTCTTGTGTGAAGATGAAAATGTGACTGGCCACTCACCACCCCTGTTGTCATGTCTTCTCCTTCTATGGAACTGTAAGCTGATATACAGCCTTTCTTTCTTAAGGTGCTTTTTGTCCGGGCATTTGTCATAGTTGCTTTTCTATTGCTGTGGTAAAACACAGAGTCAAGAAGTTTATAGGAGGAAGTGTTGATTTAAAGCTTAGAGTTCCAGAGGGTTAAGAATCTCCAAATGCAAATAGGAAGCAGAGAGAGGGGGAGGGAGGGAGGGAGGGAGGGAGAGAGAGAGAGAGAGAGAGAGAGAGAGAGAGAGAGAGAGAGAGAGAGAGAGAGACAGACTGGGGATGATGGGAGGCTTTAAAATCTCCAGCTGCTCCTAGTGATCCACTTCCTCTAGCGAAGACACACCTCTGCAGCCTCCTGAAAGCACAGGAAATGGGGAGCAGGTCTTCAGATGCCCCAGACACAGGAACATCGCTTTCAAACTCCCACAGTATAGTATCATCACAACAGAATGTAACGAATACAGCATTCACATAATTTCAGTTAAAAAATATGTTAACCAAACAATGATAACTAGTTCAGGTAATAGTATGTTAGCAAATAACGCACCCTGCTCACAAGTGTACAGTACTGGTTATTTCTATCAAAAGCAACAACAGCGGTAGTTAAACAAGAGATTCAGATGCAGGCAGGGTAGGGGCTCATTCAGAGAAAGGTTCTGAAACAACCTCAAGATTGACGCCTTGTGAACAAGGAAGAAAAGAAGCAAGCTGAGTAGAGAGGTCTCAGTGATGTCCTTACCAACACCATTGGTAGCTCTAGGGTTGAGACGACACTCAGAATCCTACTGAAAGAGCAGAAGACAGAGGCAGTAGAACTCTACAAGCCCTCCCTGCTGCTCCTGGGGATATGGCAATTCCCTGGTCAAGGTAGTTGTCTTCAACCTAGGGTAACTCACAAAGAGGACACCCACAAAGAGGATCTTGCTTTTACCAATACTGATCCCCAGTTCCCCCACAGCTAAAAGACACAGAGTCATATGCCTCTGAGCCTCACAGAATTGCACATTTGGGAGCAGGTCATGAGGTCAGGCAGCTGGTTTGCTCGCACACCAGAACTCAGTATCAGAACCACACAGTCCCAACCTTAATGTCTTTGTTTCTATGACATCCTGATCAAAAAAGGTGAGGTTGAGCATGGGAATACATGGGAACCGCAACACAGTCAGGGATGCCTCTCCTACCATGGAGTCTATCCACCAGGCATGAAATTCAAGCCTGTTCCAAATTCTGTTTTTTACCTGGTTAGTGTTGTGTTGAGGGCATTAGTGAACAGGATTTGACCTGAAACAATTTCTGCAGAGTGAGACAGGCCCATAGGGTGGAGGAAATTGGCTCAGACCAGTTGCCAAGGCATGCACACAATGTGCTTCCTTATGAACCAACCCAGAGTCTGCCTGAGGGCCTAGCAACTGGTGCTGTCAGAGTTGCTGGTCACACCCAGCCAGTGAGGGATGACCACACAATGCCATCAGATTGTGACACAGACTGCGTGCTGGGAGGAGGAGATATAAGACCTTCCTCATTATTAAATAAAGGCGTTTGTTGTTTGCTTTCAACGACTCCCAGTGTCTGTGCTGTTGACACTGCGCCTTCTCACCCCTCCCCTGAGGGAGCCGTTAGGATCCAGCAGCACTTCCCTAGAGGGATTGAGAAAAAAAAGTGCTTATAATGAAGGAAGGGGCTGTTTGATAACTTCAACAGGTTTTTAAGGGTTGCTGTTGTAAAATTTACCAACTGAATACTGAGTATGTGCAGTAAGTTTGTGTATGATCTGACCTAACCTCAAACACCACAAATATACCTTTTAATGTTAAGGTAATTAAATTTTGTTTAAATTTTTTAGCTGTCCCTAAATCATTGCTTGCTCACATGTGTACACATATTGGTGGTTCTGAAAGTACAAGAGTGACACACTCAAATGTAGCACCATGAGCACAGTCCCTGTAGTGCTCTGAGCACACTCACTGTAGTACTGTGAGCACAGTCACTGTGTACTGTGAGCACACTCACTGTAGTACTGTGAGCACAGTCACTGTAGTACTGTGAGCACAGTCACTGTGTACTGTGAGCACACTCACTGTAGTGCTCTGAGCACAGTCACTGTAGTACTGTGAGCACAGTCCCTGTAGTGCTCTGAGCACACTCACTGTAGTACTGTGAGCACAGTCACTGTGTACTGTGAGCACACTCACTCTAGTGCTCTGAGCACACTCACTGTAGTACTGTGAGCACACTCACTGTAGTACTGTGAGCACACTCACTGTAGTGCTCTGAGCACAGTCACTGTTGTACTGTCAACACAACACAAAAGGCAATTGGCCCTTTGGAGAACTGTCACTCTCTGGGATTGTTTTTTGTTTGTGTCTTTTCGTGAGGTAGGGTTTTACAGTAGTCTAATCTGCCCTTAAACTCCCCAGTGCTGGGATTCCTTGTGTGTGCCACTATACTCTGATATTCTGTACCATTTTTAAATAGACTTACTTATTTTTATTTTATGTGTTTGGATGGTTTGTCTGCATGTATGTTTGTATACCACATAATTGCCTGGAGTCCACAGAGGCTAGAAGACAGCATTGGATGGCCTGGAACTGGAGTTATGAACATATGAGCCTCCATGTGGGTGCTGCAAACTAATCCTGGGTCCTCTGGAAGAGCAGGCAATGCTTCTAACAGCCCAGTCATTTCTCTGGCCTTCTATGTGATTCTTAAGCAGCAACGTAGTCAAATATTGCATCATTAATTTCTGCCATTACAAACCTAATATCTTTAAATGTCATTATTTGTGTGTGTGTTGTGTGCATACACATATGTGTGTGTGTTTGTTAGACTAGAAGCCAGCATTGTGTGTCTTTCCCAATCACTTTTTCACCTTATTTTTGAGCAAGGTCTTTTGGTGTACCCAGAGCTCACCATTTGAGCTCCCACAACTCGCTTCTCTCTGTCCCTCCAGAGTCAGATTATAGGAGGCACCTGCTTGAGTAGATTTTGTGTGGTGCTGAACTTAGCCTCTCATGCTTACAACAAGCACTTTAACCCCTAAATTACATCATGTTGATACTGGACGTTGTAAGGCTGCTGTGAGAAACCAAGGGGATCCTATGGGAACATAGGTCAAATGGGAGCTCCCACAGGAAGAGGGATGAACAACTCAAGTGCCTGAGGACCAGAGTCCAGACACTGGTGAAGATGAAGAGTGCAGGCTGGAAAGGGGAACTGGCATAACAGCCCATCCCCAATAGATCCCGTCTTCCTCTCACAAGACTTAGTCAAGCCCTTTGGAAGCTATCCCCATCTCATCCGGACTGCAGTGCTTCCAAGCTGTGACCTAAAAGGGAGGACATGTAAAAGCCAAATCAAGTGGCATAAAGAAACCCCCATCCTGGTCCTATGGTTGTCTGGTGAGCTGTTTCCATACCGTGTGTGCACAAACAGCTCTTCTTGGGTGGTGGCTTAATGTCTATACCTTCCATTGCAATTACACAGAATGGAGCCGAAACGCAACAAATCTTCATAATGCCAATCCCATCTTTCCACCTCATTGACAGCTCAGGAAATGCATCTGGAATTCATAGTAGCCTCATAGCCTATGGCAAGAGAAATCCATGCTGCTAAAATTTTATTTTAGAATTCAAGCTGGTTTTTCCTCCGTTTAGGATGCTCTGGTTTTTAAGCTTTTGCTGCCTGCCACACTGTATCAAAATAACTGGCCAATATTGTTCAACTGTCAGGGGCCTCAGCTGCCTCTGAATTTCATCAGTGCAAATAAATACTAGAACATGTTAAAAATAATGCCAATAGATAAGAGCTAACATTAATAGAATTAAGAGCCAAGCCTGGAGAGAGGCGGGAGGTATGTAAACTTTGACTTGAATGCCTCCCCTTCCTTTGCTGTTTTGTTTTCTGTTGTTGTTGTTGTTGTTTTGTTGTTTTTTTTTTAAAGGAGGCTGAATAGATATTCAGACTGATTTAATGTTTAGGCTGATAGGGATACTAGGCTGGGTCCCAAATTTGTGCAATGTTCAAAGAGAGAGAGAGAGAGATTTTAAAATCCTAGAAAAAAAGAGATATTTCCAAATTAATGGCATTGCCCGAATGCCTTGGCTCCCTGCACCCCACCAGGAAGGTTTATTATTTTCTGGTAAAATGTTGCTCGGATGGGGAGTGGTAGTCAGCGATGCGTCAGAGCTGCTCTTTGAACACATTAAAAAGCTGAATGCACAACAAAGAACAGATGTTCCAGCATGCCTTATTTATGCACCCATCAGCAATCTTCCAGTGACCACGCAGCAAAGCCTTCCCTCCTCCCCGTATTATTTTCTGATAAACTCACCCTCTTTATTAATTTATTTTTTTGGCCTCAACTAAACCCCTGGGTAATTACCTATGTATGTGTATGTGTGTACACGAGTGTGTGTGTGTGTGTGTGTGTGTGTGTGTGTGTGTGTGTGATTTGAAAGTCTGCCTCCGTGAAAGCTGAATTCTATTGAACTGTGGAACAGGTGTGGATTCTGCAATTAGATCACATTTCAGAGAGAGAGACACTGAGGATAATAATGGCGGTGAATTTTTCACAGTCGAATGCAGCGCCATAGCGACCGGCAACAATGAAGGAGAAGAGGTATTAGTATTAGGGGTGATTATTTTGAGTTTATGGGATCATCTGATTGAATGTGGCCAGAAGGCACTGAGTGTGTTGTCGGAGGCTCGCCAGCTGTAAGGCAAACTTGTTTTACTGGCACTTGTCTGCAACATCCCACTCGCCCACTCTCTCTGCTCACAATTGGAATAGAAACAGTGATTAGGAAATGGGATGTAATGCAGATTAAATGTTATGATGACCAAGATCCCGTTGGGTTATTAAAACCCATTTGCTCTCTCTGGTTTTAAAGGCATAGTACCTTTATTTCACCTCCAGCTGCAGATCTCTTAGCTTAAAAGGTGGGAGGTGAAGGATTGAGGATGAGGAAGGTAAAGTGGAGAAAAGGAATTCAAAACCTGGAGGAAAGCAGGATTTCCTCTTTCGGTACAAGGAAGCTGCATTTTTCATAAGTGAATCTAAGCTGTGACCTCCATTTGAGCTTCAGAAAACCATGATGCACGAATACAAAAATACTCACCCCCCAGAAATTGATTTAATAGACCCAAACCAAACAGTGCAACCAATTTTCACAACGATATCTGGCCAGTCTGGGGGACTTCTAGACCTAAGAGTCATTTCCTCAATATATTTTATTTATCTTCCGTGAAGAAGGAAATATTTGGAACCTGACTCACTGGTGTAAAATCAGCCCTTGGGAGAGGTCCAGCTGCAACCCCGGCGTCTCAGATCAGTGCTGTGGGCTGGTGGCAGCTGCTGTCCATACCCATGGTGAAGTCACTGGACACACTCTGAAGCTCCCAAGAAACAGATGAGGATAGCTTGATAAAGACAAGATTCCCCCTCCCAGCACAGGCCTCGGACCTTAGAATGAGAGATTTCATTCTTTGCGAAGCAGCCACGATTTAGGGTGGCTCATGGTGCCTACCACATCCTGTGGTTCAGAACCACAGCCAGCATGGTGCTGAGGCTGGAATTCGTGTCCAGGTGCCAAAATGAGCTCCTCTGGTGAAATGTGTGAGTGATGAGTTCTGTGGTCCACAATGCTACTTCACATTGAGAAATCTGTTAAAGGTCAGCCTATAGGTGGCCTAAACAAGATTCCTGGCAAGAGGAATTTAAAACAAACAAACAAACAAACGAAAGTAAATAGGGAGAGATAACCAGTGAATCCCAGGCGAAAGCTATGGCTTTTCAATCACTAACCAGTGCATCAGCTACCCACCAAATTCTATCAAACACTGTTATTTCTTTATGTTAGGCCAAATGGTTCCTATCTCTTTAATTACCTGAATTTAGCTCCTAAACTGGCCGAAACCACGTTCCCTCTTATCAAGTTTTCTGTGGAATGTACTGTTGGTTTTCCAGACACAGGGGTACAAGCCTTCTACAAACAAGATGGAAGCTAATAATTGAGGACTTGTGTTCAGACATAGGAGCGGGCTCTGAAGAGCCGGGAGAGCTCAGAGGCGACTCTTTGGTATGGCATTCATGCTGCCTGCGTTCAGAAGCAGGCACAGCAAGATGGCACATGAAGACATACTTTCCAGGACTGATTATTGGGGCCTCTCCACAAATTGCTCCTCAACTGGAGGTAGCAGCCTACAGGATCTCCAAGTTCCCTCTTGGAAGACCCTCTGAGAGTCTGTCTCCGTGAAGGCCTGCACTTCTCTGAGGAGTCCTGGTGGTCACTCCATTGTCACAGCTGTGAAGTTGGAAGCTCTGTGTAGTTTCTTTCCTCTGTGACTGTCAGTGGAGCGAAAGCTGCCAGTGAGATGCGACACTTCCTCTTTCTGTCATGAACCTTCATTTATTTCCATAGCCATGCCCAAGGCCTCAAGTCAGGAGTTCTTATACAGCCCTGGTCCTTCTATGCAACTACAGCTCATGCTGAGCCTGGCCAACCATGATGGTGAGTTAGTTTACATGGAAATCTTTGAATATACTTCCTTTTTGTTACAGGTATTTATTTATTTATTCATTTACCTGTGTGTATCTGTGTGTATGTGTGCTTGAGTCCATTCTCATGCATGTGTATCATGACATGTGTGTAGATGGAGATCAGAGGAAAGCTTGTGGGAGTCAGTTCTCTCCTTTCACTATGTAAGTTCTGGTGATGAGACTCAGGTCAGAGGCTTGGTGGCAGTGCCTTATGCCATTGAGCTACCTCATGGTCTGAATGTTCTTTCTTTTGTTTTGCAAGCAGACTTGTATAAAAAATACACACAAAATGAAATGCAGTCAAATCCTCCCCGTGCTGGCTCTGAAAGCGTCTTTCTCAGATGAAGCAATGGGAGAGAAATGGCAGTATTACTTATCATTATTGACGTGGTGACGACTCCTCTGCAGATGTTACAATGTCAATGTTTTGTGGCTAATTTGCATCACAGTTTTAACATGCACTGATACACCTTGCCATTTAGTCATCCGAGTGAATACTGACAGGAGGCCTGAGAGCCCTGTGAGGCAGAAGACAGGAGGAGCTGTTGCCCGTAAGCTGTGGAAATGAAGAAGTCACTCCACAGCATCTTAATGGAGAGCTTAGCATCATGGGACCAAGTGATCCAAACAGTGTGTGCATCACAACCTTGGAATCATAATTCAGGGCTCTGATAACTGGTGTGGTGATAAATCAAGAAGAGAATTAGCTTGGAGTGATATGCTTTGCTGGTAAAGAAATGTACGTACAGAAGAATGAGAGATTTGATTAAAAGCAAAGAAACACCAGTTTTTAAAGATAAAACTTAACTAAATGTACTCATCCTTCCAAAACATCAAAGACATGATGATAAAGTAGGAGAGCATGATACTAACACCAATGTAACCCATGACAAAGTAAGTGACCATTACAGGCAGTTAGCTCTCAAATGGATCAAATTAGAATTTCTGAATATCATCCTTTATACTGTTTCCATCCCCTCAAGTACGGAGAAATCCAGGATTCAATGTGTTTCACATTATGCCAAACCACCAACCAAATACAAGATGCCAATAACATGATGGGCTGGAGTGATGGTAAGCCACAGCCTGAGTTCAGTTGCCAACATCCAATCCACAGGCAGCAGCTCACAAACCCTTGAGACTTCAGCTCCAGGGAATCCAGTGCCTCTCCTGGTCTCTACAGGCATTGAATTCATATGCACAAGTCACCTCCCCAATCCCTTGCCACCAGAAACATATGCATACACTATTCATAATTTAAAATGTAAAATAAAATCTTTAAAAAAAACCCAAAAGCATGCAATTAGACTTTGACCCCAAATTCTTAAATTATACTCAGCTATTTCATTTGTAAAAGCTGATATGAAATCAACAAAATAAATGGTTAAGACATTTGGTCAAAGGGTATGTAAATAAATACAGATATTTCCTCTGGTTTGAAGTGGGTTTAACAAATCATATTGGTGACATCGGGGCAGAATGCTGACTACTTGGGCTATGTACTGACAGCTATCACTCCAGACCTCATCCTCAAAAACTGGCGATATTGTTAAGGAGCCATTTATCTTTTAAAATATATGTTGAAGAAAAAAATAGGAAATTTCTATATTAATGACATGATAATGACATCGTGAAAATAAAATGGTGATGGCATATCCACTGTGGGAATAATATGCCCTCAGGCTAACAAAAGTACTTTACCTATCTAACTTAGGAGGATGTTCTATAACTGTATTGGAAATGATCAAGTCAGCTCATCTGGAAATAAAACAATGCAACATTTTCTTTTATGCACCTGAGGAGAGAAGATGCTAATTGCTCACCTACAATCCACCTAGAAGACTGATGAGAAAATATCCACAATAAAATAAAATAGAATTTCCAGTGCCTGCACGATGCTCATTCTGGTGAGTCATCCCAAAAGGCTTTTTAAGAAGAAAATGGAGTTTGGAGTCTATGTTTCCACGAATCTGATGAAGTTTGGGACAGCTGCCTAGACTGTGTTTGCTTCCACCAGAAAGAGTCAACACCAGTTACTTTAGTGAAGTGTAGAGTGGACAGGTGTGAGTTAAAGACCTTTGGGGTTACAGTGACAAAAGGGTTTCCCTTCATGGAATGCCATTATTATTAATATTGTTGCCATCATTGTTATTTATGCTCCTGACGTATTGTGAAAATGTGTTATTCACATAACTGCGGTGCCCTCACCATGTCATTTGCAAAATCACCATGTTCCTCTCATAGAAATGTCACTGAAATGTCATTTTTACAATAGCTGCATTATGAATCTGCTATAACTTGAATTGCTTTACAATGAAAATGCAATTTCTTAGCAATTAAAATTATTCCACCCACCCTAGTCAAATAATAGAAAGTCGACTCCCTGTCCAATGTTGCTCATAGAGCACTGCAGAATACTGAAAACTGAACAGAGAGCGACGTCCAGGGGCCGGGAATGTTTCCATCTCAGCCACACCACAGGCTGTGTCCTCTATCACCTGTACTTGCTAAGCCTGGTCTCAACGCCTGTTACATGTGGTCGAAATTCTTAGACTAGAGACTGCCCTCATTCAAGTTCTTTGAAGGCTCATCCAAGACCCAATACCATATCGAAGCAGCTTTGGGACTGCAGTGACATTTGTGGCAATAATAACAAGGAGGTCAGTTGAATATGTGAAGAAACCTTTATTATTATTATTATTATTATTATTATTATTATTATTAATTTTACATACCAACCACAGATCCTCCTCTCATCCCTCCTCCCATTCCCCCCACCTCCCTCCTCACCCCTCATCCCCTCCTCCCACAGGGTAAGTTCTCCCATGGGTCACAGCTAAACCTGGTACATATAGTTGATGCGGGACAAAGCCCCTCCCCGCTTTATCAGGGGTGAGCAAGAAACCTTTTATAGAAACTCAAGTTATTATCATTAGGTTTACTCAAGTCTCCTCCTAATAATTAAAGGGTTTTTCCCCCTTCTAAACATGATAAGAATGTTTGAGGCCTAACATAAATTGTGCTCCTAGAGAACAATATGATGGATGCAGGGTCATATCTGTAGAGTTTAAAAGACTCATTCACTTGTTTTCAAGTGGAATCATACATGGAAACTTAATATGGAAATATTGTAATATAGGACAGTGAAGGTGGTTTGAGATGAGAGTTTGAGCCTAGATCTGTGCAAATAAAATACATGAATTTAAAAAAAATACCAAAGTAAAGAGAGAGAAAAAAAACAGGAGTTGCCATGGTATAAGTACAAACGTAACCAGTAAAGAGAGTGGATGTGGGCAGCATGGTCTCTGGCTTCTCCCTCTTTTCCCTACTTGATTTAAGGAGGTGTGGTTGGCACATCCCTTCAGACTAGGGCAGGTGGTGTGCATGTGTGAGCCAAAATGTCAAGGTTGTGATTCAGAAATCCAGAGAATCCAGAAAAAGTGGGCAGCCTTCAGGAATGAAGCATGCTATAAGTGTATCCTGCTTGGAAGCACACCCAACTCTTACTCAAAAGCAGTGGACAAGCTGCTTTTATGTCGAAGACAGAATACTCAGAGGCAAGCAGGTGACCAGGATAGAGAGCAGCCCATCAAAGCCTCACACAGGCTGGAAAGATGTCTCTGTGGTTAAGAGCACTTACTGCTCTTGTGGAGGACGAGAGTTCAGTTCCAGGTCCCACATCAGGTGGCTCATAACTGCCTGCATCTGCAGCTCCTCTGGGTCTGACACCTGTTCTGGACTCTGAAGGGACCCACACAAGTGGTATATACATACATAAACACAAACACACACTGTGATAGCTAATCTGTGTCCTCAACTTTGACTGCATCTAGAATCAACTGAAACCCAAGCAGCTGGGCACTGTGAGGCATTTTCTTGATTGGATCATTTGAGGTGGGAAGACCCATCCTAAAAATGGGCCACACCTTCTAGTGACAGACTACAAAAAAAAAAAAGGACATGGAAGAAGGAAGCTATTGCTTTTTGCTTGCTTGCCCTCACTCTCACTGGCAAGTTCACCCGTCCTGCTGCTGAAGCATTCATTATATTAGAGCCTATGTCTGTGTGTGTGTGTGTGCATATTTGTATATATGTATATACACATACCTATATACATAGATATATATGTATATGTATGTATATGTATAAATACATATCAGTAGTTCTCAGTCTTCTTAATGCTATGACCCTTTAATACAGTTCCATATGTTGTAGTGACCCCCAACCATACAATTTTGTTGCTACTTCATAACTGTAATTTTGCTATTGTTATAAATTGTAATGTAAATATCTGATATGCAGGATATCTGATATTCAACCTCTGTGTGGGTGGTGACCCACAGGTTGAGAACCACTGATGTATGTATGTATGTATGCATACTTCTATATATATGTGCATTCATTAACATATTTACATATATTATATTCATTCCCTCGGTTTTGTTTCTTTCGAGAACCAAAATACACATACATAGAAATAGAAATAAAGATAAAATCTTTGAAACCCTCACACATGTCTGAGGATAAATGAACAGAAAAACTTATTCTTGAGGAAATAAAGCTAACAAAATAAGTAAAAGCATTTAAAATAAAGATGTTGGTTGTCTTTGGAGAAAGTCCAGAAGATATATAAATCTGAAAAACAATTCTAAAACTAAAGCATTCATACCATCAAAATCAAAGCACAGCCATAGTCTGAACAGTAGGCAACACAGATGAGCATAAGAGTGAGAAGTAACATTTTAAGTAAAGGAAGAACTAGGACTCCAGACTGAGCTTCCTTTGACACCATGAAGGACAAATGGCAATGGAAATGTGGAGTAAAAACAGCAAACAACACAGAAGAACAAAGCTCCTAGACAGTGGTTGCGTGACCTCATTCCTCGAGGAACATCGACCAGGTCAAAGTCACGGGAGAAAGTGACAGTGGGTTACTAGAGGTCATAGGTGGGAGGAGGGGGAGGGGAAGCATTGATTAGACAAGCAAAATGCCACATAACAAGTCAAATATAGTTAATAAGAATGTACTGTGTATTTCAAAATTGCTAAAAGAGAGGATTCTAAGGGCTGGAGACATCGCTTGGTGGTACTGTGTTCTCCTTACAGACATGAGGTCACACATTCAGTTCATAGCACTACAAAAAAAAAAAAAAAAAGAATAGAGTGCATTCTCAATGTTCTCACCAAGAAGAAATGATTGCTATGTGAGGTGGTGGGTTTTAGCCTTGCCATACATTCCACAGTAGACTCATGTATCAAAATAGCACATGTAACTCAAATATGTACAAAAAGTTTAAATTCTGAGTACACACGTGCCACATAGTTGTAATCTCAATACTTGGGAAGTGAAGGCAGTAAGGATGGGAGTTCAAGGCCAGCCTGGGATATATGAGAACAGGTTTCAACAAACAGAGTTACTAGAGGGGGCTTTTGGTGATTTAAAAATAGGAATAAAATCAGAATCTGAGTTCTCACTGGAAAAAACAGGCACCAGCAGAAACTACAAGATAAAAGTTTTGAGAAATAACCATTCTACACATAAAGCCAGCACTCAATAGTAAGACAAAATAAGACTTTAACATTCACAGACCACCTCACACCTGACAGTACAGTCTGGAGAGGTAGCTCAACGGTGCAGTGCTACCTGGCAAGCACAGTGCCCCGGTTCTGTCCCCAGCACTGAAGAAATACCCTACATATTCAAGCAAAAAGAAAATGACGAGTCTCTTAAGATGTAAAGTGTTGGATTCAAGAAACTAATCACATCAACTTAAATAAAAAAGTAATTATCAGTTGGGAAACATAAGTCCAAAGTCTCAACATAGAAGGAAGGAGTGATGCTATTTTGAGAGTGGTCTCACTTTTCCCCTTTCTCTTTTTCCAACTCAGACTGCCTCTTCCTCTAGTGCCTGCAGGAAGTTCAAAACACAAGCTCTACCTGTGTGCAAGAGCCCCAGCAGTGCCCTAGCCACAGGGAAGTCAGCAGCCCCTTTGTGGAGCTGTGTTTGTTGGGGCCAGCTAGAGAGGCCACATGAAGACAATGATAAGCCTTCCCCTGCCACAACAGTGGGTGTGCTGTGACATCACTGGTCTTGATGTCCAGACCAAGTCTTGGGTGAGAGATCTTTGGCAGAACCACCTGGTGACCACCAAAAACATGGAGAAAAAGATGAGGAATAGTTAGGGTTTTTATTGCTATGAAAAGACACCATGACTGTTACAGCTTAGATGGAAAGGTATCCTGGCAGTTAGAAGCCAAGGAATACCACAAAGTCATACTACATAACAAACCTCACACAAGAGATTTATTAGGAGGAAAAAACCCAGGAGGATGGCTGCCTCTGCTTAGGTCAGAAAGAGCAGAGAAGTGAACAGAAGGCAGGGTTCATATAGAGTTTCTTGGGGTGTGGGGTAGGGTAGAACTTTTCAGGATGAATCTTTCCAGGATGGAGACTGGTGGGATTTCAAGTCCAGAGCTTGGGCTTTTTACTCTGTAGGGCAGGGACAGGGGCAGGGTCCAGCTGTTAGGGCAGTTAGGGTGTTCTGTGGGTGGATCTGCCCGTTGGAGGTCCTGGGGGGAGGGACATGGCTACTTGTATGCCTCTAAGGGTTTACAATGACCACAACAACTCTCATGAAGAACAACATTTAATTGGGACTGGCTTACAGTTCAAAAATGTAGTCCATTATCATGCTGTGAAGCATGACAGTGTGCAGGCAGACAGGGTGCTGGAGAAGTAGCTGAGAGTTCTACATCTAGGTTGGCAGGAAGCAGGAAAAGAGAGACACACTGGACCTGGCTTGAACTTCTGAGACCTCAAAGCCCACCCCCAGTGACACACCTCCAACAAGGCCACACCTCCTAATTATGCCACTCTCCATGGGCCTGTGGGAGCTGTTTTCATTCAGACCATCATAGGCTAGGCATCAATTATACACTCAGGAGTCAGAGGCAGGCAGACCTCTGTGTGTTCCCGGCTAGCCTAGTCCACATGGTGAGTTTCAGGAGTACACAGTGAAACCTTGTGTCAAACAAATAAAAGAAAACAAAAAGAAAATCAAAACAAATGCACACAAACACAAAACCTGAAAAAGGTTTGGCAGGTACTAGCTGGATCTAGAAATTGAGGGTTTTTGTTTTGTTTTGTTTTTGTTTTTGTTTTGTTTTGTTTTTAACTCAAAACAGGTTTACTTTCTTTTCTTTTCTTTTCTTTTCTTTTTTTTTTTTTTTGAGACAGGATACTATGGATCCAGGCTGTGTAGCAGGGGATGATGTTGAACTTTCAACTTCTGATCCTTCTGGTTCCACTTCCCTAATGCTGAGATTATGGGTGTGTGTCCCCATGTACAGTTTCTGTGGCACTAGGAAGTAAATCCAGCATTTCATGCATTCTAGGCAAGCCCTCTATGAACTGAGCTACAGCCCAAGCCCCAAACTTTACAATTATAACTATTTCTGAAAATCCTAGAAATTAAAATAGTTAAATTCAATACAATTAGAGAAATATAGAATAAAAATTTCTAATTCATAAAGGAAAGAAAACAAAAAGAAATATTTATGATTTTTTTTAAAAATTAAGAACAAGACTATAGATGAACAGAGGAAGATCTCTATCAACCCCTAAGTGACTCTTAGATTAAAATAAAAAGAAAACCCACCTCTATGCTGATAGATACCAAAAAGACCAAGTTTTATTTAAAAGTCAAAGATAAATTATAGGAATATGGGTGTCTCATGGAAATACTACCAAGGAGAAAACATGTGACAATATTAATATTAGGAAGAATGCAATTTAATGGCAAAGGTATGAGAGATGATGCATTATGTTGATATAAGGTTTAATGTACTAAAAATAAATGGTGTGTTTATGACAGAAATGTTTATGACAGAAAAAAATGCATCACAAACTTCAGTAATCTCCAAAAGGTAAAGAACATAGACACTGGAGGCAATAATATGGTCCTGTCCTTAGCAAAAAGTAGAATGAGGTCTGGGGAAAGTTTTCTAACCTGAGGTACCTTGTTTTGTGTATGTGGAAAAGTGGTCACTGTAGTTTTGCTTATTCAGTTATTTAAGCAAGTTAAACTATATTAAGTTAAAACATATTAGGCAGATTGTTGTGTAGCAATTTCTTTGCAGTGGAAACAGTCCATCTTGAAGGAAGGCTTGTTAATACTCAGGGAGAGAGCAGCTCACAAGTCCCAGGAAGGCCCTGAAACTTACCAGATACACAAAGCCCCTTCCTCCTGGAGGTAACATTCAGTAAGGATTGCTTCCTGTTGCAGAGAGGGGATTCTCTGGCCTGTCAAGTTGCCTGCAAGTCATGCATAGAGCTCCAAGGTTCCAGCTTTCTTAAGTTGTCACCCATGCTGGGGTAGGCTTTTGATGCTGCAGTTGCCTTTGAGTCACGCTTTAACTTTAACCTTTGGTGGCACTGTTACTTTGGTCTGTTTTTGGTTCCCTAACTATGGTAAGTGGGCCCTTGTTTACATCTCCCCAGGAATGATGCTGTATAGTATGGTTGTAAGTAAGTTTGTTGCAACTCTGTGGGTTTGGTCCCAGGTTTTGGCACCAAAATGTAAGTTCTGCAACTCTGCGAAAGGTAACCTGACTACTTGGGGAGTCAGGCAACACCTTGAGCTACTTAGGACAGGTGTCCCAGACACCTGGAGCTGCTTAGGACAGCTCTGACAGCTGGAGCTGCAAAGAGACAGCTCAGCCCTGGAAGGGAAGTTTTTCTGGCTGCTCAGGAGAGTCAGGCCTGAAACTGCTTCAGCAGGGAAAGGTACCCTGACTATTCAGGAAAGTCAGGCCTGGAGCTGTGAGCTCTGCAGGGAAGGGTATCCTGACTGTTTGGGAGAGTCAGGCTATACCTGGTGTGATGCGGGATGGTCTTCCCTGCTCCTCTCCTAGAAAGACGCTACATCTGGGCTTTGCTCAGCCCCCACTTAAAGTGGCTTCCTAGCAGAGCTCTGCTTTTCTAGCCTAAGATATTGCTTCTTTTGCTTCACTCTGCAAAAGGGGAAACCCCTGTAGAAATGTAGCAATCTCCTCGGGCTCTGGAGAAAAGTGTTACTTTTTCAGTTCTTTCAGCTCTCCCACTGAGGTATGTCAGCAAGGATCTTCTCTATGCCAGTGAATGAAGATCTTCACACCCAAAACTCTATTGAGAAAGAGAATTATTTGGGAAGGAGGAGTCCAGAAGAGTAGCTGCCTCTACAAGGGTGGAGAAAACAGTCCTTTTTAACTGACCAGGCATGGCACTTTATATAGGATATCTTGGGGGTGAAGTCAACCAGGGGTTGACTTGGGGCTCAGGGTTCTACTGTCCTGCTCTGTGATTGGTTGGTTTCACAAGTCAGTTGACCAGGGGCAGAGATGGCTCTGATCTGACTGAGCCAAACTGTGTTTTTTCACTGGCCTTATGTGTGAGCCATCTCTCCCTAGTTCTGGGCTCCAGGGTCAGGGTGGGTTTCTTTAGCTAGGCTCTTCTCCCTACAATGATGGATAAAGACAGCTGGAATGTTCTAGCAACTTGTTATCTGAGATTACCCGGAAAGCATGAAGGAGGAACGAGGGGAGAACAGGGTTTTGTATTTTCCCAACTCTTCCCTTCATACCCATCCTTACCCCTTTATTAGAAGCCCAATGTCCCTGGCTAAGTGAAAGAGAATTTCTTAGAGTTTGGATTTGGGGTAGTCCTCAAAAAGACTTAGTTAAGCACAGAAGGCGTGCCTCCCACTTCTTGGTAAAGAGATCATGAGGACCCTGTCTTCAGCAATGAGCTAATCCCTTGCTGGATTTGATGGCATGATTGGGAAGTACTGGAAAGTAGAAGGTAGACTGGTTGGAGCAAACAAGTCATTAGGGATGATCTCTGGAATTAGACATGCTCTCCTGCCGCTTTGTCTGTCTGTGTACACAGCTCTCTGCTTCCCGTGGTGACCATTTTTTGCTCTGCCATGCATTCTTGCTGCAATGATATTCTGCCACACCGCAGACCCACAGCAGCAGAGCAGGCTATAGACTGGGGACCGCTGGGACTGTGTGCCAGCGTAAATAGTCCTCTGTTGGACTCCGTTCTTCAAGGGTTTGTCACAGTGACGGAAAGTCTGACTGACCTGCTTCCATGCCACTCTTCTGAAGAACACACTTTCTTTTAATTTTTAAAATATTTTATTAATTCTTTGAGAATTTCATACATTGTACTTTGATCATATTCTTCTCTCGCTCCTTCCCACCCCACCCCACCCCAACTTTGGTCTTCTTTTCTTTTTAATAATCCATCAAGTTTAATTTGTGTTGTCTATATATTCCTGGGTATGGGGTCATCCATTGGAGTGTAGTTGGCCTATCAGAAGTCACACTCTTAAAGAAAACTGACTGCCCCCAAGCCTTCTTCAGTTAGGAGTGGGGGCTTGTGCATACCCCCCACTCCAATGCTGACCAGCTTGATTTTCTGCAGGTCTTATGCCTGCACCCACAACTTCTGTGAATTTATGAGTGCAACGGTTCTGCCATGTTTAGAAGATACTATTTCACTCTAGTCCTCGCTGATTTCTGGCTCTTAAAATTCTCTTGCCCTATGTCCTGTGATGGTCTCAGTCTTTAGGGTTGGGTGAGTGGGGAAAACACTCTCTTAAGAACACAAACCTTGAGAGACCAAAACACCAGGATTGCTAGAAGAAAAGTTTTCTCTTCTTTCTCCATCTTCTTTTTTTTTTTATTTTTTAAAAGCCATTTACAGTATATAAGAATAAAAACACACAGTTTTGTTTTCTGGTTTTGTTTTGTTTTTTGGTTTTTTACTTTTTTTTTTTTTTTTTTTTGCTTTAATGATTTAGTTAAAGGCTCCCCTTCCCTATGACAGTGAAGTGTTTTTGGTGGCAATTACTAGATTTTTCAGGAAAGATTGCAGTAAAATCTAAGTTGCTTTATATGAAGTAAAAGAAATGGAATTTTGACAAGATCCTAAGAAACCCAACTCAAACATCCTCCTTTACAATTAGGTAAGATCTGTGCGATGATAACAGAGCGGGGGCGGAAGACGCTGCAGCTGAAGACCTGAAAATATGCACCAAAATCCGAGTGTTTGCAGATGTCAGAGAACAGTGTTTTAAGATTTCCATGGAAGCAAAAATAACTGATCCAAAATCAATAGTGAGAGGCAATCCAACAACTGAGACTTTGGAGAACTTAAAGGCAGAGACAGAGAGAGCTGTGCAGGCTCCAAAGTGTTTATAAAGGAACTTCTGGGTATTTAGGGATGGCAATCTGGTGGAAAGGGGAGGCCAAGAGATTTATCGCAAAGCTGTGTTTGCAGAGCAAGCACCCGGTTTTTAATTGGATTTCTGTTTATTTTTAGTAGCAGAGAGGGTGGGTTTGACGGCAAGGTGTGAGATGGGGGTGGGAGAATAAGGTGGTCACTGCTTCTCCCTGGAAACTGGTTCTGCAAATGAGATATAAGTAGAGTAAAATAACATGTTATTATATAAATGCTTTCATTATTTTTCTTCCATGTACCCTGTTCAATAAAGAATGAAGAGAACAAAATGAATCAGAAATTACCATAGATGCTTTAGCACAAGTCACTATCAAACTTAAAGTCAAATAAAAATAAAGTTTCTCTTGACAGAAGTTTCCATTGTTACTGTGTGTTAAACAACAAAGTCCAGTGTTGGCACAGGCACCACCCATTAAATACCCAAACCCAGGGAAGGGAGTTACTGTGCAAGCAGGAATTTCCCTGAAAGTCTACTGGTCCTCAGTGGCCAAGTTCACCCCAGGTGGAGAAGGACTTCTGTGAGGTCACAATGGAGACTGTCATGGGAAGCTCAGCATCCTGGAGGGTGAACTACTTGCCAATCTTGGCTTTGGAGTTTTGTAAGTAGAAAAAGATAAATGTCTCCCAGGGAAATGTCAACTCTAGGAATACACTTAGATGTGTTTGTGTCCATTCTGCTCACTTGAAGCTAGAAACTTATTTTAAAGTTGTCCAGATTAGCATCATCCCAAGGTGTAAACAAGCAAAATTAATTCATTAAAAATATTTTAACTCAGATGTGAAAAATTCTCATGTTTTCAACTAAATAAAAATTATTACATACAGGAGGAGGCAAAACACATGGAGTAAAAAAATCTTAAGAGGAAAAAAATTGATACAATTAGATACACAAAGACAAGAGTCTAGAAACAGTATACACACAATGTAAAGTGAGTCTAAATAATATGTTTAAAGAAGTGTTTCTTTTTTGCTTTGGTTTTTAGAGCTGGGGTCTCTTGTTGCTCAGTCTAGAGTGGGACTAGTCATGTAGCCCAGGCTGGTCTAAAATTCTGCCCCTGCCTCCTTAGTGCTGGGTTTACATAACAACACACATAGCTCTTTGTTTAAAGAAAATTTTAATCGTAAGGGAGGCATAATAAAATAGTAACAGCTTTGCAATAACCTGGCAGATTTCAAAAAGAAATAAATAGAAATTTCTAATGTTAAAAAATACAATGATTGAAGTTAGAAAGTAGATCTCCAGTTGAGTTACAGGTTAGCATGGACTTCTGGACTCTCAGAGTGAGTGAGAGGTGCAGCAGAGGACAGAAAGCCCATGCCGATGTCTGACTGGTGTCCTACAAACAGCTAATGCTGAAAACAGGGATGCTATATGCTAAGGAACAATGGTTGAGAACTTTCTAGAATGGGTGAGAGACAGCAGAATCAGATTTGAGAATCTGCAGTCTTTCAGCAGAATAAGCACAAGAAATTTTTCATTTAGATTCACCTGCACTAAAGGCACAAAACACCAAGGATGAGGAGGCAATAATAAAAGCAGCCGGCAAGATCCCACAGAAGCACAGGAGTCAGAACAAGTGACCTCCCAGGAAAAACAGGGAATCCGGAGACCGTTAAAGGTTCTTCAAAGTGCCGGGCACAAACCCAGCTGCCTCTCAAAAACGGAAGAGCAAGCTCAGTTAACCTTCAAAACCATTTTCAGTGTGTGTGTATGTGTGTGTGTGTGTGTGTGTGTGTGTGTGAATGTGTGTGTGTGTGTGTGAATGTGTGTGTGCATGTGTGTATGTATGTATATATGTGTGTGCATGTGTGTGTCTGAATGTGTGTGCAATATGTATGTGTACATGTGTATAGTGCATGTTCTCATATGTGCATGTAGAAGCCAGAGGCTAACCCCAGGTGTTTCTTCTCAGGATACAACCATCTCTTTTTGAGATCGGATACCTCACTGCCCTGGAACTTGATGATTTGACCAGACTGTCTGGCCAGTTAACCTCAGTGATCCACCTGCCTTTGCTCCCCCGGTGCTGGGATTCCAAACACCGGCGCCATGCTGACCTTTTTCACTTGGGTCCTCACGGTGGAAAGTAAACACTTTATTGACTGAATATCTCTCCAGACCCAACAACATCCTTCCAAAAAGATATTATCAGACATTAAAAATATGCAAAACTTGCACAATGTGCTTTCCTAATTATAACTCTATGAGATATGGAACGTTAACACTTTCCTAGAAAATTCTGCCATGCCCCCTTCCGTTACATCGGTCTCCATCTGAGCTCCAGGGCAGCCGTGTCCTGGTGTGTTTTCCCCCATAAACTCTTTCCATCAGTTCTAGAACTGGAGTCCATCTGTAACATTAGGCTCTTGTTTATTATGGAAGACTTCCCTCTGCACAGTGTTTTGGAGATTCATTCATGTTGTTGTGTTGATAACATGTTAATTCTTTACTATTTGCAGAGTATCAAATAGTGTGCTGTTATGTAAATATTCTAGCTGCAATCCACTTTCCTAAGGTTAGACACTTGCCTGAGCTGTTTGCAGTTTGTGACATTTTCAGGCCAGTATTTTGTGAATGTTTGTGTTTTATAGGCTCACAATGAAACAATAACAAAAAATGATTTTGTACTGTGCTATAAATCAAGATTAAATATCAAGTAAAATTTTATTTGCTCATTTTATTCACTTACTACTATGGTGTCTTTTTATTATTAACTTGTTACAACCTAGAAAGAGGGTTCCTATATTATTCAGACCAGACTGGCTTGTGCATACTTTTGTGAGAGCTTGTCTTGATTTATGATGGATGTAAGAGGCCCAGCCCACTGTGGGCATCACCATCCCTAAACATATCTGCTTGATGTCCTGTCCTGACTTCCCTCAATGATGGGCTGAGACCTGGAAGTATAAGCTGAAGTAAACTTCCTTCCTTCCCAAGTTTTAAAAAAAATCTCAGAAATGGACTCTGGTGGGTGTGGTCTAAGTGCAGTGAGCACCCTCACTGATAACTGAAGCCAAGACAGGCTAAAAAGAAAGTGGCACCGAGTCGGGCTCCACGGATGGAATGGAAGCTCGGCATTCGTCCTAAATCCCACCCTCCCGGAGCCTTTCCTGGAGAGCATGAGGTGCGTCCCTTGTATCCGTTCTGCTTCAGTACCTCTTACATCTTACACAGCAAGCGGAATGCATAGCTATTTTACTCGTTTCTTGATCGAATACAGGATGCCAGATTATGGCCCCTCCAAGGATATGCATGGTCTCCAAACATGTGGCTATTTTGCCTCATATTGCAAGAAGGAACTGTGCAGGTGTGATTGGGTGGGGCTCTGGGGTGGAATGAGCATCATGGTCTTCGACTTAGTCTTTGAAAGCAGCCCTCTCCCTGTGGTGGTGGGGGAGAGACGCAGCGCTTGTCCTACCGCGTCTGGCTGTGTTGATGAAGCGGGTCATTATCAAAGGGTGCGGAGACGATGAGGAAATGGGTCCACCTCTGCCCCTCTCTTCACCTCCAGAGGAACAAGTGGATTCCTTTCTCCTGGAAGAAATGCACCTTGAGTTTAGCTCGGTGGTGTCACTAGACTTCTAATCTACAGAACTGTAAGATGATAAATGTGTTCTTTTCAGCCATGGAATTTCTGTCAGTTTGTTACAGCAACACAAGGTTCATATTCCCAGTTCTTGTTTTCTAGAATAGAATCCGCAAAGGTGAGGTGATAAGTTTAACTTTTCACTTTTTCTCCAGTTCATAGTACAGCACCTGGAACGTGACTGTTGAATGAAAAAGTAGAAGAATGAGTGAAGGAAGGAAGGAAGGAAAACAGTGTGATTCTGATCAAACATTTTCTCATGAAGGCTTCCTATGAAGTGTTCATTTACTCCTGATCAAAGATGCAAATGTGAAGCATCAAACAGAAAATGAAGCAATGATCTCACATTTCTCTATATGGGTCAGAGGGGGAAACTTGAGCTGACAGAATATGAAAAATGAGCTCTCTTCTAGAAAGAGAGAAGAATTACACTAAGCCAGGAGAGCAATCAGGAGGCCAGCAAATCACAGAGCTGGGATGGCACTGGCTGTCTATTCAAGCCTTCAGATGGGACGTGTTTTCAGTCAGCTGACATTTTGATTCAATTTCTAGAAAGATTCCGTTGGTGGATACCTAATAAAATACTGGGTCATACACATCAAACCAAAATGGCTTCCTTCTCCAGTTCAGTTAGATTTTATGATTTACATCCATTAGTGACTCTTTCAGAAGAAAAATGATGGCATATTCTGCGGAATGTATGCAGCCTTTCTTAGGCAATTTGTATTGGAAGAGAAAGTTCAAAGAATCCACCAGAATATTCATTTTGTCTCCATGGGTTCAAAGACGTAATAGCTAGAGTGTTTCAGAATTAGCTAGTTAAAGTCAGCAATTCTTCTCACTTGGAATCATAAGGCAAGAACCATGCATGCCCCCACTGGGAAAGGGTTAAGAAATAACATCTGAAATGGACTTGGAATCACAGATACTATTAAGTATATGCAGTAAAAATAAATAAATAGATAGATAGATAGATAGATAGATAAATGAATAAATAAATAAATAAATAAATAAATAAATAAATAAATAAATAAACGAAACTCATGAGAAGAATCCTCTCCTGTTTTCATTAAAAAAAATTGTCTTGGGCTGGCGAAATGGCTCAGGGGTTAAGAGTTTGCCTCTCCTGCAGAGGACCAGAGTTCAGTTCCCAGCACCCATGTTAGGAGGCCAGCAATTCCAGCTGCAAGGGATCTGATGCCCTCTTCTGGCCTCCAGGGGTACTGCCCTTATGAGCACACCTGCACACACAAAAGTTAAAAAAAATTAACTATTGTATTCTACTATGCCATATCTTTAACCAAATCATATATTTTTATCTATCCCCATCTTTATCTCTATGTAAATCAATACTAGTTGTCATAATTTCTGTTTTTAATTTAGCTTTTTAAATTTTTTCTTTTACTTTGAGATTATCACGTAATTGCATCATTTCTTCCTTCCCTTTCCTCCCTCCAAGTCCTCCCATATACCCCTACTTTCTCTTTTTCAAATTCATGGTAGCTTTTTTCGTTACCACTGTTGTATTTTAATCTAAAATATGTACAGATAGAAGAGCTTTTCATAGTGGTCTAGCTAACAGTTATCCAGTCCTCAGTTGGGGAGTGTTCCCTAGCTATAAATCATCATCCCTGTTCTTCCCGTCACCAGCACCAAACTAAGTCCCCTAATTTCTTCTTTATTTTTTTTTTCAAGACAGGGTTTTTCTGTGTAGTTTTGGTGCCTGGCCTGGATGTCGCTCTGTAGACCAGGCTGGCCTTGAACTCACGGAGATACCCTGGCTCTACTTCCTGAGTGCTAGGATTAAAGGTGTGTGCCACTGCTGCCCAGCAAGTCCCTTAATTTCTGCCTTCTTCATGCTGATAGGGAGGACGTCATTTTGGAAGGCAGAGTAGTGTTTGTCCATAGCACAGAGCAGTTCTCATAAGAGCCCCTGCTTCAGACTCTTCATAGCATCTCATTTTTACAATGGTTCTCTTTCCCTTCCCTCGCTCTCGCTCGCTCTTTCTAGTTTTATAGAATTGTTTCCTTCTTCTCATATCACATTACTGGAAGAGAGAGGAGATGGGGGCAAAAGACATCGCAGTTCCAAATATCTCATTAGACAAGAGCTTTTCTTGTTTCTACATCAGCTCTGTCCAGAGGAGCTCTCTGCCATGATAGAAGGCATCCTATGCAGGACCTCAGTCTTCACAAGGTGCCTCCAGCCTCATGTATCCACCAGGCACTTGCAATGTGACGAGCCTTCTGATACTGAAATTTTAATTTTGTTTAACAAAAATGAATAGAAATTTAAATAGCCACTCAAGACTTATCACCACCACAGTAAGCTGTGACTGGTCTGCCATGACCACCATGAGCAGCAGCACAGTACAAATACTTGATGGTCATTAGTTATCCTCATTTCCTTCCCATGATGCCTTGCCTGAGGCTTAGCTTAATGAACACAGTATTTTTGAGTATTAAAGTTTATGTCTCAAAGGAGGAAATTAATGTTTTTTTCTAAGCATTATCTCCCTCAGTTCACTCCACTTTACTTCCTCTAACATTGATTCTTTTCCTATAGTTATATCCTGCCGTACAAACACAAGTACTATACACACACACACACACACACACACACACACACACACATACACACACACACACATACACACACACATACACACACACACACACACATACACACACACACATACACACACACACACACACACACACACACACACACACTGGAAAGGAATGGGAGGAAGTAAACAGGAAACAGCGGAAGATTCATGGGCAGAGGCCGGCGTGCCAGCAGGGCCAGTGACCTGAGTCAAAGGTGGCCTTGGCAGGGCAGCCACGACAATTTCCACCCTGCCATTCTACTATGAGCGTGTCCACCTTCCTGTCCTGAGCCCATTCAGAACTCAGAGGTCAAGGCAGTCCTCAGATGTCAATCAGATAGGCCTGCATATGTATGAAAAATCAAAGACAAGGAAGGTTAGAAAGTCAAAGCCTTCAGGCTCACTGTCCCAGAAACATGACTTCTTCTATGCATTCTGGGTAGCCATGTCTGCCAGTAAGACTTTCACGTAGTTATCGACTTATTTGGCAAAGATAGCCCAATATCATATTTATCCTAACAAAGACAATCAACCAACAAACTGCACCAAAACCAAACGATGGGAGGCTTAAGCAAGAAGCGACGGGGTCTGTTCACATTCTACGCCATTGCTTTTCATGTTAGGTGCTTGAAAGGAATTGAACTCGGGGTCTAAAAGTACAAAATAATTCATTTGAGCAAAGTATGAGAGATTTCCTAAGTGCCAACTTCAATGTTTGGAAATAGCCTTCCTCCCTCACAGTGTTGTTCAGAAGCTGTATGTTTTAGGGTTCCTTGCTCTTTCTATCTCCAGCAGCCAATATGCAGATTTGATATCAAGGAAGAATCTTAGAGTACAGAGATTAAAAACAAATAGCTAGGACCAGAGAGGTGGCTGAGACACATACTGCTCTTGAGGACCTGAGTTCAGCTTAGAGCACCCATATCAGGCTGCTTATATCTACCTATAACTTCAGCTCCAGGGGGATCTGATGCCTCCAGCCTGCAAGGGCGCCTGCGCTCACATGCATATTCATACTTGTATATGCACACACATTTAATTTATGAAAGAAAACACACCTTCAAGCAAACAGCCAGCAGACAGGCTCAAGAATGTCTTTAGGAATACAGACAAGTTGGCACTTGTCCTGTGTCCATTGACATCTACCTACTTACCTTCATCAAGTATCGTCAATGGCTGACATAGGCATCAAATTATCAGCCAAGTGTCAATGCCACGGAGTGCACACCACACAGAGAGAGCAGCGTGTCCTCAAGCATGACTCAACCCACATTCCCAGGTCACTTCTCAGGCTGAATGAAAGCTATATCCCTTGAGACTAGGCCACAGTGGCTTCTGATTGTCCTTGGTGTCCGTCTGAATTGATTCACTATGGTACTTTTCTTACGGGAAGCTTTTCTGGGGAGACTACAACTGCTCTGCTCTTTATCTAAATCACAGGAGTTTTAGTTGATGGGTTTTATGCTGCACAGAGATAATTTAAAGCTTTGTATTAGTGTCTTAAGTAACCAATATTAAACTTCGACAAAGTACATGAGTTGGAACATTTGGCCTGATATAAATATCCTCCTGTACTAACTCGTTCTTTTTTTTTTTCAATTCAGACTTTTTTTTGCCTATTTTTCTTTTATTGGGAATAGATTTTTTTTAATACAATGTATTCTGGTTACAATTTCCTGTCCCTCGGCTCCTCTGAGATCCTCCTCACTCCCGTTTTCTAAGTCAGTCTTTTAGAATCGCATAAATGACAAGAGATAATTTCCGACAAGAATTATGATATCACTACTGTTAATATTCTAGTTTCATTCCTGTTACCATGATTTTTAAAAACACCCTGACAGAAAGCAGCTTGGTGCAGAAAGAGGCTTGTTTCATCTTCCAGTTCTAGGTTAGTCTATAACTGTGGAGAAGTCAGGAACTTTAGACAGCCAGTTACATCATATATGCTTGCCTGTTCTCAGCTCAGCTTCCCCACCCTTAACAGTTCAGGACCCCCCCTGCCTAGAGGATGGTGCCACCCACACTGGGCTGGGTCCTCCCCCATTAGTTAACTTAGTTAAGATAGTCCCCATAGATATGCCCATGGGCCACCCAAAGTAGACAACCCCTTATTGAGTCCCAGGCGATCCTAAGTTAACACTTCAAGCTAACCATCACAGCTAACAGTCTCTGAGGAAAACAACAGAGGCCTGTGTTCTCAGGGCACCACTTCAACACTGATTCAGCTGACCTAGGCTTCGGTTTCCTAAGGGGAGAGAGAGGGAACATGTTCCAGGGTGCAGTGTGTTTACCTCGGCTAGTGTGTTCTTTTCCTGGCCCGGTGAAATGCTCAGACAACTTTTATGCTGTAAATGAAAATTCACATTGTGTTTACAAATGGCTGCGATGCTGATCATCCCTCACCCTCTGAGACCATAGGGTCATTTGAAAGAGTTTACAGAGATGGTTTTTCTGAGACTGACTTTGCTAAAAAGCAAGGAATTATCCTAAGCATTTTAGCAGTCACTGACACTACAGTGTTACTGTATTTCTTATCAATCCAGTGTCTCTCCTCAGCTAAGACGATGTTTTTGTTACTGCTTGAATACAAACTGGCTTCTTCAGGCTGTACGCACGGGCTGCTGGGACATTGCACAGAGCACCAATGACACTTTGGTGACAGAAGCACCCCTCCACTTTGCTGCCCTTTGCATGGCTTCTAAGAAGTTCAGTAAACTATCAGTAAGCTTTACTTTTGGTTAATTTTTTTTATGTGACACACTTTGTCTACAGAGGTGGGGATTGGGAGAACACATGTTCAGGACTGTGGCCATTTTAAACTAAGGGGACGCCAGATCACAAACAGTCACGCAGCTGATCCATTTTGCAATGTTGTCACACATGCCTAACAAAATATTGTACTCCTGACACAATTGTCTATCCTGCACTGGTAATTAACCTTGTAGCGCTATTTTAAATAAGCCTCATGCATATGTCATAAAGCAAATGACAAATTAAATGTTCAGATATGATTACAGAAGCTATTTTCCTTTTGGATTTAATTCTTTTCCAAGCAGAGCTTCTGTTAAGTCGCATTTTATAGCACCATAATGCTGGAAAGAGCGTTACAGACTCCACACGCCCTTCGTGGTTTCCTTCCTGTTCTTTGGAGTACAGCCCAACGTGACGCATCCCAGGTCCTCTCTGTGCTCCTGACTCCAGGTTAGTACTTTTCTGTCCTGTCTTCGTCTCAGCAGATTAAGCACTGGCTTCATGGAGGAAAGAAACATTCGGCCTTTTGGATTAGAATGAGCATATGTATTTGCCTCTGACAAATGTCCAAGACTCACTGCTGCTCCGTCTCTTCTTTGCATTTTCATTTCCTTCCATGTCAACCAACCTTGCCGGTGAATACTCCCAATTTTCCAAACTCCTAAGACTCCAGAGTTCCCTCCACCTCACTGAGGCATCTGCCCTGACCCCTTTTCCCAGCACTGTTCTCCTTCCTCTGGCTTCTTCAGGACCTTTGTCGCTGTACTGATGGCTACTTCGGCCCCTTGTTCTCCAACCCACTAGGCTGAGATGATTAAAACAAACCAAGTGTCCATCCTTGAAAAGGATGTGTGAAGAGGCCTGCCACACAGGTAGTCACAGGTATTTCTGATGAAGAGCCGAACCAGCGTGCCCAGGCTGCATACTGTCCTGTAGCCTCGTGGGCAGACAGAGCAGCAAAGGGAAATCAACAGTAAAGGTAGGGATACAGTTCCATTGTGCTCCTACCGATAGTTATGAGGGTGTAGTCATAATTATACATTAATATATTTACCTCCATAATTTCCTCCTCTGACCCTACTATTTCAGCTCCACAATTAATCTTTTCATGGCAAGGATAATTTCATGCCACCTGGATGTATTTTAACTACTGTCTTCAGTGAGCCTTCTCTTGGATCCCTAATGTTCAGTGACAAACCCAAACTACAAATCACTATGATAAACTAATTGAGTCTTTGCTCTAATCACACACAGCAACCCTCCTGATCCTGAGAGGTGCTTGAAGTGGAAAGAAATTAATAACAAGGAACATCTATTTTTCACACGGCACAAAAAAAATTGAGAGCTCTAAGGAGGAACCAGGAAAGCGGGAAGCTCCTCTGGTCTGTAGCTCTGGCACTTGTGAGGAGGGACCAGGAGACTAGGAAGCCTTGCCTGCCTTTCCTCTATTCACAGAAGCCAGACAGCCGCCCATTGGCTTTAACTGGTGCTCAGAGCCAGTCCAGGGCCACAGGAAGGGAAAGGGACCTCTTCTGAGATCTTTCAGTGATGCTAACCTGCTTCACCCTTCTTCTTACCGTATATTATGGCCAGCTCCTTCTGGCCATGAAAACTCAGGCCACAGTCGTGAAGTTAATTAATACAATTAGGTATACAGTGCTCCATCACCAACCCCATGCATTTGCTCACCAATATTTACCTCTTGTGCACTCAAGCATTCCCCATATATACACAGTACTTTTGACCCTGCTTCGTCTTCTCCCTTGTCATTGGTCCAAGCCTTGTGATTTATGCCTGTCTTTCCATGTTCCTGCATCCTTGTAACAGGTTCTAACTGGTCCCTGGACCTCCAGACACCCTGCTCTTCTATACCCATACTAGTCTCTGTAGTGTTAAACTAATCAGATCTGAGTTCTCCAATGTTCTTATTGCCCACTTAAAAACCAGACCTCATGTGTTGAAACTCAGTGTCCAGTTCAACTTTCCAGCATCATTTCCGATCATTGTCCTTCCTGGACTCTCCACTTCAGCAAACCAGACTATTGGCTACTGTGGGATGTCTTTCTGTACACTGTGAATATGTGTAGCTTCTGTTGGATAATAAATAAAGCTGCATTGGCCTATGGCAGGGCAAGATAAGGTTAGTTGGTACATTCAAACTGAAGACAAGATGAAGAAGGGTGGAGCTGCGAGCTGCCACCAAGGGAAGCAAGATGTAAAAGTACCAGTAAGCCATGAAGCCACATGGCAGTGCACAGATTAATAGAAAAGGGTTGAGTTAAGTTATAAGAGCTAGCTAGCAAGAAGCCTGAGCCATAGGCTATACAGTTCATAATTAATATTAAGCCTCTGAGTGATTATTTTATAAGTGGCTGCGGGACTGGAGTGGGAGAGATTCATCTGGACCTCAGGGCCGGGCAGGATGGGAGAAACATCTAGCTACAGTTGGCCAAAGTTACACCATGCTCACCACATTCATATCATTGCTGATATCTCTGTGACTTGGTTTAAACTTCCTCAGAGCCTGTGGAGTGGACATCACCTCCTCCTTGCACCAGCGAGCACAGCAGGGTGTGTGTCAGCATCTCTTTTCAAGGGTAAGTGTGGTGATGGTTATAGAAATTGAGCATCACAGCACTGAAAATGCAACAACACATACTTATACTTACAAGATACTGTCCTAAGGGTTTTACATAGATTGATTTGCTAAATCCTCAAGACAATCTGTGCACAGACACTATTGTTACCCACTTTACACTGATGATCACTTGTCAGATTGGACTAATCGTTTGTGTTGCTCACCTTCCACTCTCTGAGGGTGTATCTGAATGAGACTGACTCGGTAGACCAGATAGGAAAGATGCACGCTCCCCATGGGTGGACAGTATCTGACCATCCAGGGCCTGGATGGAATGAAAGTGTGCAGGCATGATACTTACCTGCTTTCGTCCTGAGCCAAGACACAATTTTCCTATCCTTAGACATCGTGACTGCAGATTCTCCTTCCTCTGGACTCCAGGACTCACATAAACACTCTGAGCATGCAC
>CABHPP010130859.1:0-23543 GCA_902168425.1 Peromyscus attwateri | reverse complement strand
CTTTCTTTCTTTCTTTCTTTCTTTCTTTCTTTCTTTCTTTCTTTCTTGTTGTTGGAAACTACATATTTTTCTGAATTGGCAAGACTTGGCCTTTGAGTTATACTAAATACATTTTAGGAACAGATCTTACCTTCATATCAATTTAGTTACTTTCTTTCTCTCTACCAGGGTCAATTCCTTGATAATCACTGTATTTCATAAACATGTATGAAAAAAATCAGGAAATGAATTCACTTAGCTTTTCTTCTTCTCCTTAGTATTTGCCATTTTCTAACATTCTCCCTATGACTTGCTTTTCCTCTGAATCTTAGTCTATATCCAGTAGTATTCTACAATCATGTAGTCATAGTTACTTTGTTTTAAAGCCTGTATTATGGTCACTCTTAGAGTCCTTGGGGAATTTGTTCAAGGACTTCCTAGCAAACCAAAATCAGCAGATGTTCAAGTTCCCTAACAGACAATGGCATGGAGTTTGCATAAAATCAGCTGCACCCTCCCATATACTTGAAATTAGCTCTAGATGACAGCACCCAATACAATGTAAATGCCATGCAAATTGTTATAGTGTGTTATTTAATGAATAGAGACAAAAGAAAGATCTGTACATGTTCAGGAGAGATATAATGTTCTTGCTCTTGTTGCATGTAGGATATTTTCTGTCTGCAATTACTTGAATCCTTAGAGAATCTAGAAATACAGAGGAAAAAAAAATCATGTTTTGCTCCATCCCATAATGCTTTGGATACAGTGGTGTGACAGTGGTTGCCAATGGACTCCTCACCTATGCACAGGCTAGTTGCCTAAATGAGCTCCAGTAACAGCCATCCTCTGGTGATCTCAGACCATGCTCCCCTAAGGAAGTGTGTGTTTCCTACACCTGACCTCTGCCTAGGATCTTTGGTGGCCACCTAAGCAAACTCTGAGCCAAACATAATTTCCTTGTCCTCACACCACAGAACTATTGCATTAAAGAGTTTGTGGTTCCTTATTGAATATCCATACATATGATCTTCCCCATACCAAAACTGCAAAAACTATCAAAACAGGTGAATGAAATTTAATGTTCTTTTTCTCTAAAGAGACACTGATAATTGCTCACCTGAACAAACATCAAGAAAACATATATCAAAGTGGAGGCCTTCACTGTCAGGGCTTAGCTTCCCGTGGCCCCCACAGCACTCTTTAATTATTTTTATTATTTTAATCTTAGACAATTTCATGCATGTATACAGTGAGTTTGGGACATTTCCTCACACATACTCTGTTACCCTTTCTAATTTCTCCCTCTAACCCAGTGGACTCTTTTTCTTCCAATCAAACTCTTTCCTACTTTGGTGTTCTTTTGTGGTTGTTTTGTTTTGTTTTTTCACCCACTGAGATTAATTATGGTTGCTTGCATGAGCATGAGTTGAGGAGTGATACACCAGAACATGAGTAACTGATGAGTGGCTACATCACTGAAGAAGATGGTATTCCTTCCTCTAGTATCCATTAGCCAACCATAGCCCCAAAAGAGAGGTCAGGCCTTATGAGCCCCTCCCCCACGTATGGTAAACTGTGAAGAGCCCAGGCTTGTGCACATATTTTGCAGCTAGCCACAGCTCCTATAAGTTCATAAGTGCAATGGCCGTGTCATGTCCAAAAGACACATTTCATAGTACTCCTACCAAACCTCAGACTCTTGCACTCTTTTGCCTTCTCTCTCAAGATGCTTCCTGAGCTTTGGAGGAAGAGGGAATTACGTCTGTCCATTAGGGCCACAGTCACTTTCCCATAATTTGATGAACTGTGAATCTCTGCATTAAAGTGCTACCCACTGCATGAAGAAGCTTCCCTGACATAAGCTGAGAGCAGCACCACTCTACAAATATAAATGTTGAGTATTTCGAAGGCAGTTTGACACAGTGTCTATTTAATATAGCAACAGTAGGAGGTTCAATTCTGTCCTAAAGTCGATGACCTTTGTAGCCACAGGCTCTTGACCAGGTTTATAATACCAGACATGAGTTTCCTACTGTAGAGGGGGATTCAAATCCTACTGGAGAGAAGCTGGGTACCCCTATAATACTCATGCCACTATGGCATCAGTGGACATATCTTGCCAATAATATAAATTGTAATTTGTGGTATCCACAGCTTATTATGATCATTAAGTACTCTTAATAAGGACAAGGGAAAACCCAGATATATTTGCCTCTTGTCTATCTAAGATAAAACTTGTAAATTTCCAGATGTTAGTATGCCTTTGATCCCAGCATTCCGGAGGCAGAGGCAAGCAGATCTCTAAGTTCAAAGCCAGCCTGCTCTACGGAGTGAGTTCCAGGACAGCCAGGGCTACACACAGACCTACCCTCAATCTTGGCCACACTTTCTAGTGGTAGCCTACATAGAAGGACATAGAAGAAGAAAGCTTTTGCTTTTGCCTTGCTTGCCCTCACTCCAACTGGCAAATTCATCTGTGCTGATGCTAAATCATTCACTGCCATTAGAATGGCATCCTACTTCTTCAGGATTCCAACATAGACTGAAGACTAGCTGAGACATCCAGTCTCATAAACTAAACAACTACTTGATTCTTAGCCTTTCCATTCGGAGATAGCTGTTGTTGAGCTAGATGGACCACACTTGGAAGCCACTCTAATAAATACCATTTTAATATAGATTCATTCTATAAGTTTGGTTCCTCTATAAAGAACCCCAACCAATACACCAGAAGTGTGGGCAATCCCTATAGCTAGAAAGAGAAGAAACCAGGTTTTCCCCTGAGACTTTGGTGGAAATGCAGCTCAGCCAGATCTTAACCAGGGTTCAGGAAGGTCTGTGTTGGCTTTTGACCTCCAGAACTGTAAGGTAGTAACCCTGTGTTTGTTTAGGGCACCAAGTTTGTAGAGATTCATCACAGCAACCACAGCACATCAATGAGTATCCTTCTTTCCTTTACTGTCCTGGTTCACCTCATGCTGTGTGTCACTTGATGAGAAATGCCTGCTACTTGTTTGTAGAAGTAACTGTCTTATTAAATAAGAAACACAGAGCCAATGCACAGATGAAAGCCCAAGAGGTCAGAGCTAAGAGCCTTACCCTCCACTGCTGTAGCTATCCTCTTCAGCCAAGAGAGCTACTTCCTGTGTGTTTGTCTTTATATAGACTTTCTGTTCTGCCTTCTCATTGGTTGTAAACCCAACCACATGACCGCCTCGTCACTGCCCGTCTGTACAGACCTCCAGGTCTTCTATGGTTGGTATTGAGATTAAAGGCATGTGTCTCCATTGCTGGCTGTATCCTTGAACATACAGAGATCTGCCTAGTTCTGCCTCCCAAGAGCTGGGATTAAAGGTGTGCACCACCAACTCCTGGCTTTGCTATGGCTTGCTATTAGCTCTGACCCCCAGGCAACTTTATTTATTAACATACAAATAAAATCACATTTCGGTACAAATAAAATATCACCATACTTGTTAATATTATTTCTTCTATTTTTCATGCCTCTGTTTCACTGAGGTCCTATATGTTCTGACATATTCCCTCCTGGCCTTCCTGCTCTACTCTCCAAACAGCCCTCTATGTATTTGATCCAAGGCATGCTGGGAAAGAAAGGAGACAGCTCTTGACAGGAGATAATCTCCACTTTTGTTATCCATATGTGCCTTAGTAGATTTTTTTTATTGCTGTGATAAAACACCATGACCAAGCCAACTTACAAAATATTTACATTGATTTACATTGAGTCCATGACCATCATGGGAGCATGGCAGCAGGCAGACAGGCATGGTGCTGGAGCAGTAGCTGAGAACTCACATCATGAGATACAACCATAAGGCAGAAAGTGAGGTAACTGGGAATGGTGTGGGCTTTTGAAACCTCAAAGCCTGCCCCAAGTGGCATACCTCCTCCAACAAGGCCATGTCTCCCAATCCTTCCCAAATAGTTCCACCAAGTAGAGACCAAGTATTCAAACATATGAGCCGATGAGGGCTCTTCTCATTTAAACCACCCTAATACGTCTCTCTTTCCAAAACTGTTCTGTCCGCTTGAAATTAATCCACATTTTTGTTTTCATTTGACATTGGAGAAATTTATCCCTCACCTTATGTCACACTTTTCTTATTCATGCTGCTGGGTTTACTTACATGGTAGAGAAAGTGAAATCATACATCTGTGAGTCTCTTCATACAAGGCGTCAGTTCCACCCTTGGAAACTTGACTCTAATGATTTCTTAAAGGACCCATCTCCAAATAGCACCATTAAGGCTGTAAATTATGAGTGGAGAGGGAAGCATACCGACTAACGTATAACACACATAATCAACCACTTCTCCAGGCACCCTTAGCAGTTCATTACAGAATGGTGCAAAAAGCAAGATATAAGGCAGGTCAGTTAGTGTAATAGACAGAGCCTTGGCATCACAGAAGGAAAAACCTATACATAATGAATGCTTCTCGCTGATATAGTTGGGTATGGGGGGAGCAGGGTGTTATCCATGTATACACACAAACAGCTGTTTATTGGCCTAGTTAGTGGAATACATTTTAACATTATGTATGTATTCATAATGTATGATACATTATGACACTTTTGCATTCACGGCAAAATTAGTTTTAAATTTCCCACACCCTCCCTGCCCCACCCATGCATAACTTCTCCCACTATCAATATTCCCCAGCAGTGCAGCAAATGTGTCATAATAAATGAATCTACATTCGTAACTCATTATATATGAAAGTCCACTGTTTGCATTAGTGTTTGCTTTCTGTGTTGTGCATTCCACGGACTTTGACAAATGCAGCTTCCATCAGTTGGGCCTCATAGGAAGTAGTTTCACTGCCCTTAAAGCCTGGCACTCCACCTATTCATCTCTCCCTCTCCTCAGTTCCTAGCAACCACTTACCTCTGTCTTGCATCCATTTGCCTTTTGCACAGTGCTTTGTAATTGGAATCATATTGCATGCAGCCACTTTGGGCATCTTTCTGTTATCAATGTGCTTTTAAGCTTTCCTCTGTCTTCTCATAGTTTGAAAGCCCATTTCTTTTTTAGCACTAAAAATCATTTCATCCTTTGGATGGAACCAGAGTGTATCCATTCAATCGCTGAAGGACATTCTGGATGTCTATAAGCTTGAGCGTCATTGCCTTCGTGTGGGTGTGAATACAGCTGCTATAAATACCCCCACACAAGTTTTCATGTGACCATAAGTTTTTAGTTCATTTGAGAAAATAGCAAAGAGCACAATTGTACTCAGACTTTTTTGGACCACCAGCTCCCAAATAATGACACAAAGACTTCTTATTAAGTATGAAAGCTTAGCCTTAGCTTAGGCTTGTTCCCGACTAACCCTTATAACTTAAATTAACACACACACACACACACACACACACACACACACACACACACACACATATATATATATATATATATGTTTTTCAAGACAGGGTTTCTCTGTGTAGATTTGATGCCTGTCCTGGATCTCTCTCTGTAGACCTGGCTGGCCTCGAACTCACAGACACCTGCCTGGCTCTGCCTTTCAAGTGCTGGGATTAAAGACATGTGCCACCACTGCCTGGCATAACCTGTTTATGTTAATCTACATTCTGCCATGTGGCTCATTAGCTCTCCTTCATACTGTACATCCAACTTCCTCCACATCTCACTGTCGAATCTCTGCCTCTCTAACTCTTTCCCTGAGTTCCTCTTTCTCCCCAGAAGTCCTGCCTATCCTCTCCTGCCTAGCTGTTAGCCATTCAGCTCTCTATTAAACCAATCAGAAGGTACCTTAGGCAGGTAAAGTAAAATAGAGACATCTTCACACAGTGTGATCAAATATCCCGCAACACACAATCATTGGATTAGTTGGGCATTTGTTGAACATTGGAAGAAACTGTCCACCTGTCCTATAATGTGATATTGTTTTGATGTCACAACAATTGTAGATGGGTTCTTGTGGCTCCACATCCTCCACATGGTATTTTCAGTGAATCTGATCTTGATCATTCTGATGGGTAGTCACAATGTATTATTATAAGTTGTAAATCCCATGTTATCTGTTATAGTGAACATATCTTCTTATGCTTATTTGCTGTCTGCATATCTACTTTAGTAAAGTCTTTTACAGGGCTCTTGACCAGGTTACTTACTTCCATATTGTGACTTATCTCCTTGTTCCTTTGAGACAGGCTTCTTTTTAACAAAAAATTAAAAAATAAAACAATAAATTAAAAAAAAGCAAGCCTATTATTTTGGTACCTATATGTGATGTAACAAATCTATGTGAGTCCATGCTGGTGCCTTCTGATCTCCACAGGTTCTGTCCAACCACGTTCTGTGTTCATTTAGATTGACCCTATACCCATAAGCAATAGGAGGTCCATGAAGGCAGAGCCTCAGTGGTACCTGAGGAGGTCAGCTGACAGAACATGGAGATTCCAATTGCGGCACTGGGTATCAGATTTCTTCAAACTATTGGATTTCTTCTTCAACAACAACAACAACAAAACTAGAAAAGAACAGGTTTTTCATTCCCTTTTATGAAGAGGAGGTAACTCAACACACAGTCACAATAAAGCCTGAATGAAATCATCCAACACTAGGAAGTACTCTGAGTGAAAAAAAATCATTTATGATCTAGTTCAGAATTTTCTGGAAAATATCAAAGCATAAGGACGGTGCCTATTAAAGTTATAAGTACCATTTAAGAAATCCCAACAAGGGTTCAATTCTTTGTTTGGGCTTGAAGACTCAACTAAAAATTCCTTGGGTATGGTGGTGGCCAAGTGTAATGGAGAAAGAATGTTTATGGGTAATTAGGAGGATGCTGAGAACCACCATTATTGAGAACCACAGGTGCTAAGCTCCACCTTTGGTCCTTCCTTGACTCTCAGGGAGACCCTGGGATAATTGTCTCCGCTTTACTAATGTGAAGGCACTGGGGCCCTGATATATGCTGGGTGATCACTTCACAGTGGGGATCAGCTATCACCAATAATGATTTCTTTGACAATGTTTGTCAACTTTACAGTCAGCAAAGACTTCCCCAATATTCTTATTCTTCTTTCATATTTATGTAATTTTTATGATTTCTGAATGTTCTTTGCTTAAATGTACTGTGTAGTGGGTTAGACAAAAGGGGGAGATGTAGTGGGTAGCTGTTCCAGCTTTGACCTGGAAGTACTACCGCCATTAAAGCTTCTGGTAACTGTTATGCCTATGAGGCCGGGCCGAGACAGGAGTGCTTAAGACCTGAGATCCAGATGTGCTGGCTCTCTTGGTTCCTGGATGCTGAAGGTAGACCGAGCAGATTTCTCCAGAGAACACCACTGGACTGCACTACACCTTTCCCGGGCCCTGTAACTTATCCCTTTACTTGTAAGTTACCCCACAAAATAAACCTCCCTTTAACTATGTAGAGTTGCCTTAATATTTCCACCAATATCACTGATGTTGTATTGTTCCTCAGGGAAAAAGACAGAGAAACACCATGGCCCTGAAAGACCCTTTGCTGTTCCCAGGACCCTTCCCAACTCAAGAGAACAATAGAAGTGTTAGAGATCAGAATACTAAGCTAAGGCCTGGTGACCCTCTCTGTCATGTTCACTGGGAACAAGGCCAAGTGGTGTGACCTAGACAATTACCTTCTCCCTGCAAGTATGCTCAGTCAGCTGTTCTTGGAGCATCTAAGGTCACTGTTTATGTGGGCTTCCTTCCAGAACTCCTACCTTAGGATAATCTGAGCAGTAAAGTAACATGGTAAGAGAGAGACACTTTTGGTCCTGCAGCCTCAGCAGCATGATGGAGGTAAGCATTGTTGACCCTTAGCCTCACCACATCTCTGCTAGTAAGTTTTAGTAAGCCTTTCTCCTCACATGCTACCTCCTTGTCTTTATTTCTTGTCTCTTTGCAATCCATCACACCAGCCTAGAATAGCAAAGCTTGGTCCATACAAATATTCATACATTTCTTGTTTATAAATACACCTTAGTGTATGTTGACAAATATTCACAAGTATTTACAACCTCTTGTGTTTCCTGTGTCCTTATCTATATAATCTCAACATTAAAAAAATCTAAATATGATTTAGATTTAAAAATGATCATAGCTAAGTCATGATCATTCACCCATACAATAGAATAAGTCTCAGTCAAGTTTACATGTTTTCAGTTTACTTAAGGAGATTTTCATTAATTACTACAGGCTTGTAGTATATAATTGACTATAGGCAAGGGAGTTGGTACTGGGATAGAGAAAATGTTCTAAAACTGATCTAGGATGATAGTTGCAATAAATGATGAATTACTAAAAATCATTGTGGTTAAACTCTTAAAATGTGTGAATTATTTGACATGCAAAATGTGCTTTGATAAAGTTGTAACATAATTGTCAATTTCTGAGGACTTCAAATGCCACTGTGAGTCATTGGTCAGGTAGGGGTGTGTGGAGACTAGTGATCAAGTGAATGCTGTGAAGACCTGGGTTTTCTGTGGTTGTTGTAACACTGCTGACAGCTCCTCTATAATGCTTCTTAGTCCTTATTCTTCTTAGTCTTCCTGAAGGAATGTGCATTAAGAAGAGCCATCTTCAGTACCTGGACTAATTCCTTTATTGGCACCAAAACCCACTAAGTCAGGGGGAAACTGAGATGCCTATGAACCTACTCTGGTCTTGAAAGCGTGCTGACCTGATAAATAGGAAGCAACAGATGCCCTGGGTGGTTAAGAAAGCACAACATGCCAGAAGGTGGTGGACAAATGTCACAAATGCACAGGTTGCTACCCCAAGAAAGTTTTAGGGTCTGGTGCCCTAGAGCATATCCGGGTGTCCCTTACAACATGAAGAGAAAACTTGCAAACCACAAGGAAGCCCATGGAAAGAAATGGCTGATTCAACTAGATAGGAGTACTTACTTTCACAGTAGAAAAGATATATGGGGCTAAAACAGTTAAAAGGTGGGCTGAAGAAATAGTCTACACTTTTAGAAGGTGGTTCAAATACTCTTGGTTTTGAAGAATGGCCTCATCGTGGGTTTTCATGGGAGGCATGCATCTTCTTTATGGCTCTTCCTCCGAGGATAGAAGTTGGAAGGGTTGGTACTTCCTCTTACTTCTTCCTTCTTGACACCTGGGAGATTGGCTCCAGCATAGGCCTGAGCAACTGGGCATTCTCACCCTGAATCTTGCATTTATGTCAGCCAGACAGAATGCTGGTGGAGTCCCACGCTGCCTGCCTTGGCTGTAACTTCACCCTCTCCTTCTACTTTATCTCCTGCCTTTCTCAGGCCCAACTCCACCTTCTCATTGTTGCTATAAACATCTCCACAACCCTCCTTTTCTGATTAACTGACTCAGGTCTGTTTTTAGCTCTTGAACCAACAAGTAGTCCCTCAAAATGAAATACTCTCTAATAATTTCGGTTTTTATTTTAACTACAATTATTTGAAGTAATTTAATGATGTAGAGCTAATAATGGAGTGAATAATTCCTGTACTTTTTTGCTGATGTTCAACCAAATCAGGGAGCAGCAAAGAATGGGAGAAAATAAAGAAAACCCCTAAATATATTTTATAATTACATATAGTGTGTGTAATCCTACTGAAATGTAGTCAGCCTCACACCCATCCCAATGGAAGTTCTGTGCATACATTAAAGGTGATCCAAAGTTGGGAAGAAAGAGGAATCAGTACCCTGTGGGGGTCACACGGGGACTCTACCAAAAGGTAAATCTAAGTTGAATGACAACTAGAAAGGTAGAAGCAGTCCTTTTTATCCAAGGGCCTCAGGCTGCTTCTCAGGCTATGCTGGGAACTAGGAAACCTTTGAAGTGGCTGGGGCAAGGCTAGGAGCAGGTCATGATGGAAAGTGAAGCTAGAGCAGTGACCAGAAGTCAGATGATGGAGAGCCCTATCTTCTTATGCTCAGAGTTGAGATTTGCCCTAAAGGAGTTGAGCACTGATGGGGAGGATGGTGATGGCACAGAGATACAGAATGACTACAGTAACAGGCATTTATCCCCTCACATGTCTGGAGGCAACAGTTAGGATGTCAGAGGGTGGGTATCTTCTGAGGCTTCCCTCCTTGGCATCCTTGTAGATGCCTATCTCCCTGGGGCCTCCTCTGGTGCTTCCTCTGTCCCTGAGTCCTAACCTTGTCTCACAAGGAACCAATCAGAATGGATCAGGGACCATCCATTAAAGACTGTATTTATATGCTTGATTACCACTTTTAAAAGTGCTTCTCTCAGGCTGGAGAGATAGCTGAGTGGCTAAGAGCACCGTGGAGGTTAGTTTTGGTCAACTTGATCCAAACCGAGACATATCTAGGAAGAGGGAAACTGAATTGAGGAATTCTTCCGTCATATTGAATTGTGAGCATGTCTGTAGGGCACTTTGTGGATTTAATGACTGCTGTGGAAGTTCCCAGGCCACTGTAGGTGGTGCCACCTCTGGGCAGGTAGTCCTGGGTTGTGTAAGAAAGAAAACTGAGTAAACCATGGGGAACAAATCACTAAGAAACATTCTTTCACAGTCTCTACCTCAGTTCCAACCTCCAGATTCCTGCCTTGAGTTCCTGCTTTGATTTCCCTCAGTGATGGACTGGGAGCTAGAAGATGAAATAAACCCTTTCCTCCCCAAGTTGCTCTGGGAAAGTGTATTATCATAGCAACAGTAAAACAAACTAGGTCAAGTGCATACCACTCCTGCAGATCTGGGTGGACTGCCCAGGAACTCACAACTCCTGCAACTTCAGCTCTAAAAGACCCTCTGGGCATCTGCACTCACACACACACAAACCCACACACATACGCCAACTAAAAATAAAATGAATGTTAAAAATGACAAAAGACCTCTCCTTCAAATTCATATCTGAAGCATTTGGGGACAGGCTTTAACATATGAATTTTTTTGGTGGGGATACAACCCTGTCCATAGTGAGGAACACAGACTATATAAGTGAAGCAACAGTGTAATCAGACTATCCATTTAAACAACTCATCCACTTATCCTCCAATGTTCTCCCTATCTATCTATCTATCTATCTATCTATCTATCTATCTATCTATCCATCTATCTCTGTTTCTCTCATTCTCTCTCTCACACACACACTTTGTGTGTATGAACATATGTATGCATGCAAGCATGTGTGCATATGTGCATGTTTGTATGTGTGAAATTAAAATCTAAACATCCCATTGTCTAAAAAAAATATATTCAACCTGCAACCCACAGGATACATATACCTCAGGAGATTTATGAATGCAGCCATCTCAACACAAAAAAATCATAAACTTACTTAAAATATTATGAAAAAATTGCTATTTCCTTTTGTAACTTGATTGCATGATTCTCATGTCAGTTATGCAGATCACGGCATCCTATTTATATGTCAGAAGGTTGGACACAACTCTACAGGAGAATGAAATAATGCTCCAAATTCAGCCCCTACTTCTTCCACCTCTAAATAATAATAATTAAAAAATGTTATATAAATCTTAGTCTAAGCTAAGCTAGGTAACACCATTGCCAAAGGAGATGGGGGAATATGATGGAAAACTAATTATTAAACGCTTTACTCAGTCAACTTCAATTATACTGTATTTTAACACAGCAAATTCTTGCTGAATTCCAAATTTCTGTTATTTGAGAGATTCCTTCTTTGTCACTTCATGAAGAGGAGAAGACAGAATGAGATGCAGAGGTAATCTTGCATAACAATCTAGAGTCCTGGGTATTCTCCCACTTCATCCTATCATTGACTTTTAAATGGTCTACCTCACTGTTAATCATGAAGAGTTAGTCATAAATGCCTTTTATGTCAAAATCCAAAAGACTGTTTTTTGTTTGTTTGTTTGGTTGGTTTTGGTTTTTCAAGACAGGGTTTCTCTGTGTGGTTTTGGTGCCTGTCCTGGATCTCACTCTGTAGACCAGGCTAGCTTCAAACTCACAGAGATCCACCTGCCTCTGCCTCCTGAGTGCTGGGATTAAAGGTGTGCGCTACCACCACTCGACCAAAAGACTGTTTTAAAATGTAATATCCCATGCATCTTTAATTCTCTAATTTTAAGGAATTCAAATTATTAAATAGTTCCATAATGGCAAGATAGCCTAATAATGCCTATTCTCTAGAGTAACTTGCATAGTGTTTCTGGGTATATTGCACACATTGCCCAAATATGTTTTATTTGATTATTAAAATAAAGCTTATTCACTTGGATTTTGTAACTGCTAAAAATCATCTAAAATATTATTCCATAAAAAATGGAGCAGGGTAACATACACTTACAGTCCCAGCTACTAAGGAGGCAGAGGAAATTGCTTTATCCCATAGTTCGAGATTGGCATGAACAACATAGCAAGACCCTGCCTCCAAAGAAGAATGAAAGCTAAGCTGCATATACAGGCGCCTGCCTGTGGTTGAAGCATTCAGGAGGCTAAAGCAGCATGAGAATCCCCGGTCTGGATGCAGTCTAAGTGACATAGAAGAATATAGCAAGATTGTCTCAAATAAATAAACAAAACCAAACATATGTGGACATGTGAGGAATGCATGTGGTATCAAATGAACAAGATTCCTTTTCAAACGTTTGGAACTGTGAGTGGCTCCATCACTAGAACACATAGAAGCAATCTAATCTGCTCACACCAGCCTCTGACCATGTCTAATCACAAGCAGAGAATTGGGAACATCCACACCGGTAAAGTGCCTTTCAGATTTTTTTTTTAAAACATTTCAATTACTTTTGAGATTGTAATTGCTTTTCTCCTTTCCCTTCCTTTGAGCCCTCCATCTACCCCTCCCTGCTCTCCTTTAAATTCATGGCCTCTTTTCTTCATTTATTGTTATCACATGCATATATGTGTGTACATATATATTCCTGAATATAACCTGCTCAGTCCATATAATGTTACCTGTGTGTATGTTTCCAGGGCTGAGCAGTTGGCACCAGACAACCAATGGGCATGCTCTTCCCTGGCACAGAAATTTTTATTTGAATTAAAAACAAGAAATCATTTGTAAAGGTGTCACAGATGCTAATGAAATGTCACAATTTTAAATGAGACAGAATAATAAACTGCATTTGGAAGTTCAGACAGGAGAAAATAGAAGAAGAACTATGTTTAACAGGAGGTACACAATACTCATATTACTCTAAACGTTCATGCACATATGTATTATATATACAGTATAAATATATACACACAGAATATATATTATATACACAATACATATGTATATTATATACACATATTATATATACATTATATACACACAAAGCATGTATATCATATACACATATACATTATATACACATAATGCATGTATACTATATACACATATGCATTATACACATATACATGCACATAGATCGTATACACATATGCAAACAGTATGGAAATTCTGCTGAGTCATAAGGGTAGAGCACCCACTTTCCTTGCTTAGCTATCAATATAGAGATGACTGAATTATATCCAATGTACCACCCTTTGTCAGAATAGCATCCTCCGGATGCCTGTCCCATGGAGTAAAATGTGAAGAGTAAGCCAACCCTCCTAAACCCATCACAACAAACAGACGATGATAGAAGACACTGTACAGGGAAAATTAAGTCCTTTCTCTGGGTACCGTCCTCCTGATTTCCCAGCTTGAGCGCAAAGCAATATTTCTCAAATCCTTTTAGTGGAATTCTAAATGCGTTGGTGGTGGCTCAAAGGAAAAACACAGAAATCATAGCTAATCCTATCCACAGATGTACACACTCATCAGATATTGAAGTTGCATGGGGACTACTCCATTAGCTTACAGAATCAGCTATGGGACCTAGTAAATTTTTAAAAAATGTTATATAGTAACTTTGAATACAAATGACAAAACTCAATCTGCAGTCTGAAAAGTTATATGCATTTTGTGTTTCTACATAAAAACTGTTCAATGATTCCTAAGCTTATCAGTGTAAATAACAGAAGTGGATCGATGAAATCATTGACTATTTTCCAAGCTCTTTAACTGTGAATCTCATATCCTGTCTTTTCTATTGCTGTGACAAAGCACTATAACCAAGGCAACTTATAAAAGAAAGCGTTTAATTTTAGGGCTCACACTTCCAGAGGGTTAGAGTCCATAGCCATCATGACAGGGAACATGGCAGCGAACAGGCACCCATGGTGCTGAAACAGTATCTGACAGCTCACATCTGATCCACAAGCACAAGGTGTGGTGTTAGAGAGAGGTGGGGACAGAGAAGTGGGAATGACATGGGGTTCTGAAACCCCTAAGCCTGCCAAAGTGACACACCTCCTCTGAGTCACACCTCCTAATCCTTCCCAAACAGTTTCACCAACTGAAGAACAAGCATTTAAATATAGAAGCCTATATTTAATGTGGGGGACATTCCCCTTCAAAACATCACAGCTTGAATGTATAAAGTTTTGCATCTCTGTTCATGTTACCAAACCTCTGTTAATTTAGAGAGTGGACTCCTAATGACCTTGTCTTGTACTGTCAAGACAGGTAGCTACATAATAAAATAATCAAGGCTCTCCAAAAAGCACAATAACAGTGTTTTCCCAGGGGCTGGAATCTAGGAATACTTGCCCAGCCTTTCTTTGTCCTCAGCACACTCTGCTATAATTCTATTCTTTTCTCCTTATAATCCACCTGAGATCTTCTAAGTCCCATCAATGAATCCTGAAATTATAATAGCAAACTAGGTAGCAAGTGATTTCTATTTTATTTCTAACAAGAACTCATTCTACTCTCAAACTAAATGTGATCAGCTTGCAGCCAATCCATAAAAATTTTCATGATATTTTTTTATTCCAGCAAAGTAATATAATGTCTTTTAAGAATAAGTTTCAGTGACTGCTCACTTACAACCCAGATATATAATGTGGAAACATGGAACTCATCACTCCTGTAGAATGCACTGCTACAATTTTGGTCTGTCTGCCTATACAAAATCCTGCACTGAATATATTAGCATTATGTCAGTTGTTTTAGCAGGAAATAGATATGTTTCTCAGTTATTAACTCTGCATTTTATTAGAGAATTTTGGAAATTAAAGCATAATAATAAAGGGTGAGGAAGTGAAAAGATTTCTACCCCAATGACAAGAGAGTCATGCTATTAGAGCAAGTGTGAACTAAGCTGCAGACAGCTCCATAATAATACCAAAAATGAACATTTGAATTTCATTTACCTTTTAAAATATAAATTACTTCCATTTACAATTAGTATCTCAAATGCTAAAAAAAATCCTAGAATCAAATTTAGCTAAGGAAATGAAAGACTTGTATACTGAACACTATAAAACATTTCCAAACAAATTAAAGAAAACCCCAATAAAGCAGACACCCATATTTTTGCGTTATAAGATTTATAATTAAGTCATTAAAATTGCTCAGTTATCAACATATTCCATCTAGTACCTATTATAACCACGAAGTTCTTATTGAAATAGAAAAGCCAATCCTCAAATTCATGCAGAATCATGAGGAATCCAAAATTATAGGGGATCTAGAGCCAAAACAATCTTTTTAAAAAAAAATTCTTTATTGACTCTTTGGGAGTTTCACATCATGCACCAATTCTGTTCACACACACACACACACACACACACACACACACACGCTTACACACACACACACACTCACACACACACACACACACACACCCGGTCTCCCCACATCCTCCCCTCCCCCTGACACGCCCTTCCACATAAGGAAACAAATCAAAGTAAGCAAGCAAGCAGACAAAAACAAAAACATAAACAAAACAAAAGCCACTTCAACCAGAAAAATCCCTTCTCTTCTCCTTCTTTCCTGCTTCTCCAACATCTCTTCATTCGTGGCAACTAGGTGGCAACAGAGACTTCGTCTGCCATCTAGTATACCTCTTTGTCCCATTCCTTTTACTGGCAAGTGTTTATTGCAATGAGTCAAGGCCTCTGGTTTCTGGTACACCATCATCCCTAGATCCTCACCAGAACTCCTCTGGGATCTCCTGTGGCTGCCATGAGTCTTGGAGATCTTGTGGTATTGTTCCACAGGACCAGTCCCTTCATCCATCCCTCCAACAGGTCCTAGATGGGGTAGATGCTAGGGGGGGGTCAACCCAAGGCCCAGTTTTGGGCCTGAATGGTAGTCTAGCTGGTCAGTCCCGGCGCCTGGGGCCACCCACCTCAGGCGAGAGGATGGAGTCAGTTCCCTTACATGCATGCCCTCAGGGTTGGTTCACCCTGGCCTGTGGTGAGGGGTGGGGACCATCTCTCCAGCATGCAGGGGCCAGCTCTCTTGCTGTAGTGTCCAGCGAGAGGCAAGGCTGTATTTCTCAGGGTCAGTGAAGGGCGTGGCCAGCCAATCATGGCCCTCTGATTTCATCTCACATGGTTCCTATGGTCTTCTGAAGCGACACAGGCCACAAACATCAACACAGACCCCAGCTGGAGCTGGACCACGGACCCAGACATGGCCCTCGGCAGCATCTTGGGCCCAGTCGATATCCCGGCTCTGGGTAGAGGGGCTGGCCACTCACATGGGAATGGTTGCGGTGAGCCAAAACAATCTTGAAAAAGGAAGTCTAGGTTAAAAGACATGTTTTTCGATTTCAAAACACAATATGAAGTCAGAGGTCATGAAAAAATACTCAGCATCATTGTTAGGGAAAGCAAATAATCAAAGCCGTAATGAGGTACTACATCACATATACTAGGATGGTGCTGACAATACAAAAAGAAAGAAAAATGGAAAGCAGTCATTGATGGGGAAATTCTAAACCTGACACTCAGCTGGAAGGAATTTAGAATGGGGCAGCTGTTGTGAGAAACAGTTGCAGGTTTTCCAAAAATGATAATCATAGAATTACCATATAGCCTAGAAATTCTCTCCGATACCACAAAGAAATGAAAACAAATATTCAAGCACCACTCACAACAGCCAAAAGCTAAAAATAATTCAGTAGTCCGCATTGGAGACACTAGATAGGGAGAGGCTGTCCAGGCTCACAGAGCTGAAGAATTAATCTTGCGGGAATGGCTACCCTACTAAAAGCAACCTGCAGGTTCAATACATCCCCAACCAAAATTCCCATGCCATTTTTCACAAACATAGAAAAATAAACAATAAAAATTTTTTATATGGAGGCATGCAAGACCAAGGACAGCCAAAGCAATCCTAAACAAAAAGAATACCATAAGAAATATCACCACACCAGATTTCACATTATACTGCAGAACCATAGTAATAAAAGCAGCATGGTCCTGGCACAGAAACATAGGTCAGTGAAATGGAATAGAGGGCCCAGGTACAAATCCACAGAACTACAGTAACCTGATTTTTTTTTTTTTACAACGATGCCAAAAATACACATTTGAAAAAGGACAGCATCTTCAGCAAATAGTATTAGGAGAACTAGATTTCAACACGGAGAAAAATGAAACTAGATCCTATCTGTCACCTTACACAAAAATCAACTCCAAACAGGTCAATGGCTTCAGCATAAGAGCTGATACTTGAAACTTGTAGAGAAAACCTAGGGGGTATACTTCAACTTATAGGCACAGACCAGGCTGCTCTCAACCTTCATCAGATAAGCCTTTTTTTTTTTTTAAATAGCCATCAATGGATGAATGGGTGGTAAAAATGTGGCACATACACACAAGGGGATTTTAAGATTTATTTTAGTTTTAAAGTGTGTGTGTGTGTGTGTGTGTGTGTGTGTGTGTGTGTGTGGTATGTGCACATGAGTGAAGATGCCCATGGAGTTCAGAATGGGGCATCAGAAACACTGGAGCTAGAGTCGTAGGTGGTTGTGAGCTATCTGGCATTGGTTCTGAGAACTGAATTCAAGTCCTCTACTAGAATAGTATGAGCCCTTAACTACTGGATAATCTTTCCAGCTCCCTACACTGGAATTTTACTCAGCTGTAAAGAAAAATTAAATTCACAGGTAAATGGATGAAGCTGGAAATAATCATTTTGAGTGAGGAAACCCAACCTAGAAAGGCAAATACCACATTATCTCTCTTATATGTGAGAACTACTTTTTTAATGTTTATGTGTGTTTACATTGGGATACCTGTAGATGTCAGGATATGAGAAAGGGCCCACGAGGGGAGAGATGTCAAGGGAATGGGGGTAGTGTAATAAAAGTGGAATGAAGGGAAAGAGAATAATAAGAGGCAGGAAGAGTTAACTGGAGTGGAGGATGGCAAGGCAGGATAAGGAAGAGTGGAGAAGGGCTAGCTAACAGTACAGACTTTTGAAAACATTTAGAAACCTACTATTAAAGAAGCTTCATAAAATACAAATATATACACAGATAAAGGAGTTTGAATGGAGATACCCTATAATGAAGAAAACAATGCCTCTCCCAAATGCCACTGGCTACCAAACAAAAAGGCCAGTGCTAGGCATGGGTTACCTCTTTTGGAGTTGTTGGTCAGTAGGATTCCACAGACCCCTGAGCGTTATAGGTATCATCATTTCTCTTGGAACTTGATGATGAGACCCCGCATATCTGAGTCACAGGACATGGAGAACTCAAGCTGATGCTGACCTGGAAGCGTCATCTCTAGTAGCTGGATTTCACAGTGCTAGAAGATGCTACTCACAGTTCTAGGACAGAAAAGTTATCAACAGTCTTACCCAACTGTGAACCCTGTGAGCTACAACAGTGAACAGCCCAGCAGAATATGCGTATTGGTATAATAGTTGCATGGACACCATGGGAGTAAGCAACCACTTTATTATTGGCTTTAAATTGCACAAGATCGAACCAGTTCCTGTTATTGTTAACTGGGAAATAAAAGTCATATCTAGCTGGATCATAGGGCTTAGGGGAGAACGGACCATTTCCTACTAAGCAGGTATAGTAGTAAACTGCCCCCACTAAATTCTTATCTTTATCCCCATAGATTAATGTAGTGTTCAACCCTCATCAGAGAAGCTTCTTTTTGCAGTAAATGGTGATAATCAAAGACCCACAACTACTCAACATGCAGAGAACACAATCCTGTGAAGCGCTCAGCCCTAAATAGGACATTGATACCATAACCGTCCCTCGCCAAGATTCAGGGATCACCACAGAAGAATGGACAGGAAGACGGTAAGAGTCAGGGGTAGAGGAGGACTGCTCTGAAAAAGTGTTTTGTGGTCATTACAAGGATATTGCACACAGGAACTCACAGTGGCTATGATTCCATGCACAAGAACTGCCAACCAAAACTCCAGGGGAGGTGCTCACTAAGTTTCAACCCATAGCTAAAAAGCTATTGGCAGCTGATAGCTGCTGGGGAAAGGGAGTCAATTGTCTTTGGATGTGGCTCCCGCTAGGCTCTCCTTGTTTCAGTGAATGGCTATATAGCCATGCACAAGTTGGAAACAATAATTGGATTAGTGGATTTAAAAAAAAAAAAGGAGCACAAAATATTGGGAAGGAAAAATAATAGGAAGTATAGAAGGAGGTATTGAAGGGTATGGAGTGTGGGGTGGATTTGATTAAAACACACTATATTCATGTATGAAATTCTCAAACTACAAATTTAAAAAAATATATAAAATGTGCACTTTAAATAGCGGGTTTTATTTTTATGAATTTCACTTAGATATTTTTTAATGAATTAGTACCAATGAAAGGATATCTTTCATTTGTTTTCCTCTCAGTGACTTGACCTTAGATGAAAGTTTGATATGTTGAATGAATTGATATACGAAAGTTTAGGGTCTCCTAAGGGAGTCTGACCTGTGTCCTTTATGTGAAAATAGGAACAAAACCTTTCACCAGGGCTCTAAGATCTCACAAGGATCATGTAGGTTCAGTACTGTGGACCCTGATAATGAGTCATATTTTTTTCTCTGAAATAAAGTTAAACCTCAACTGAATTTGCTAATTGGAAACACCTCCATGCAGAAGGAAATGGTAAGGTCTTACCCTATTAAAACCCCTGTTTCCATATGCCCACAGGAAAACATTAGCATTTATTATATATTCTAGAAAAACTTCTATCCTCTGGTTTTAGTGCTTTGCTCCTTCACTATTACATTTCCTGTCAAGCACATTTAATAGTCCTGCATGCAAAGTGCAAAGACCAAAAGTCAGCCATTTTCTAACACTAACTCAGCCTTCAGATCTCAATGAAGATTCTGCCCCTCATTGTTTGGCTTCATCTTAAATTCCCTGTCTGCTGGTGCAGGGAAATAAAGGGGGTAATGAAATCAGAGTGTGCACTGAAGCATTTGATCCTGTTGGACGTTGGAGGGGAGGGCTGCCCAAGCCCACCCCACAATGTTGCTGCATTATTCTGTATAAACACTCCAGCATCTGAAGTGTAATTTATTCAGGATGATGGCACATTACAGTGCAACTGTAATGTGTGTGAAGAATTCATAGGCATCTGTCACGCACGATTTAACTAAACAATTTTCCAGTCCTGTCTTTTAGAGTGGCATTTTTTTAACACCTTCATAAAGCAACAACATAAAAGAAAGAACAATCTAACATCTCTTCAAAAAGGCAGCCATCGTCCTTCACCAAAGCACACAGGAGATGTGAGTTTCCTGAGTTAATATGGTGCAGAGCCCTGGGGAATCCCAGGAGTCCTTAAGACAATTAAGTGACTAAATGACATAGAAAATCAGTTAGATTCCTTAGTCAAGAAAGAAATAAAAATTACTCATTTGATGCAGGTTTGCTTATTTATAGTACCATGGGAAGTCATTTGTTTTTGTTTTGTGTTTTATCTGCCTCTACTTTTTCCTCCAAATCTGAGCGCCCCGTGGGTAAAGTACAGTTTCTGAATAACAGATGATCCAGGTTAAGGCATTAATGGCCCATCAGCAGGAGAAAGAGCCAAGAAAGATCGTTACTAATGAAGTCACAAAGGCAGCGGCAAACTGCTCCCCAAGGATTCAGATCCCCTCAGACAACTGGCTCTAAGTCCCTAGGGAGTTCAGTAAAATCAGCATAAAAGGAGAGCTGATGAAGTGAGAAGACATTCCTAAAATTAAAAAAAAAACAAAAACAAAAACAGAAAACAACAACAAAAAAACCCTTACAATTATTTTTATGTGACACACAATAGCTTTAAGGGAGAGAAGTTAGAGTTTAGATTAATACATAGATAATATGCAGAGGTTACCTGAAATTCAAGTCAGCAGGCATTATCCTCTTAAATTATTTTAGCTGTAAGACCCTTCCTTGTTAAAAACGGCATTTCTCTCACTGATTGAACACAGGTTTAACTATTTCAGAACCCACTAAGCTAATGTTATCCTGTGAAGATGGAGGGTGAGGAATGACCCTAGAGGAAGGTTGTCACCCTTTCTGAGGGCTTCCTAGGATGACAGTGTCTCCAGGTGGAAACAAGAGGCCAAGGGATCAAGGACAACCCTAGTTGTTCCCTGTTTCACCAAGCAAATTCAGACAGGTGGGCGGATTTAAAACCCTTACATCGCTGTGGCCCTTAAGCTACTGCACCAGAGGTAGGGATTCTGGGAAGGAAGAGTACAGTGTCTCATTAGATGACTGATTATTCTGCCTATCTCTTTATTGTGACTTAAGGTAGGTCTTACGAGGGCTGGTCCTTTAATCAAAGTGATTGAGCCAGCTTAACTGGAATGTTAGGTCTCCACCCAGGCCAGAGATTCTAGTCTTTTTTTTATCAGAATTTATTTTTTTTTCCATTCTAACAGAAAGGCCTTTGTAGTTGAAGACCAGCCTCCTCTGTCATACTGCCTTTACTCACCTCTCTTCTCCTAGATCAGTACCTTCACGGGCTCTATAAATTCAGGCTTGAAACACTGTCAAGTATCATTTATCATTGAGTAACAGGAGAAAGTGGGCACTGAGTCAGGCAATGGCCTGAGGCAGAGAAGTGGGGGCATCATGGAAAATAAAAGGGAGTTTAGATGCTTCCTATAGAGGCATGTAATCCCATCAATCCCTAACATGGAAAAGTGCTAAGACAATAAGCAAGCTAGGAGATAGTTAAACCAGAAGTCCAACCCCCTAAGACTACGGGTCAAAGAGGTCGAGCAGTATCATTCATCCCAGGATCTGGCTACAGTAGCAGGCTAGTCTAGTTTACACTAAGATCACAAAAGGAGCTTTGGAGTCTGGAGTCACCCAGGGGACCCTTGGTGCAATCCTCAGCACATGCCTCCCATCAGCCAAATCTACCTGAATGGCAGAAGAACAGGAGGCCTAAGGAATTTTGTTTCCTGAGACAAACAGTGAAGCAGAAGGAAAAAAAGAACAGATCAGTGACCAGCAATTCACATTTGATGTGGCATCGGGGTTCAAAGAACTTGGAGTCAATTCCATATAGACAAAGAAGCAGCCCTGTCATCTTCAATGTGATCAACTCCCTGTTGCTTATGAAGCTAAATAAGTTTTACTATAGTAGACAAGGATGTCATCTCTCTCCATGCCTATTCAATAAAACAACTGAAGGAGATCAAGGGGATACAAATAGGAAAGGAAGAAATCAAAGAGTTGATAGATGATATGATAGTATACATAAATGACCCTAAACCCTACCAGGAAACTCCTACAGCTGATAAACACCTTCAGCAAAGCAGCAGGATACAAAATTAAGACAAAAATCATTAGCCTTCCTATATACAAATTACAAAAGGACTGAGAAAGAAATCAGGGAAATAACACCTTTCACAATAGCCTCAAAAAAAAAAATCTTGAGGTAAGTCTAACCAAGCAAGTGAAAGACATACATGAGAAAAGACTTTAAGACATTGAAGAAAGAAATTGAAGAAGGTATCAGAAGATAGAAGGATCTTCACTCCCAGGCTTATGGATTACTACAATTAATGTAGTAAAAATGGCCATCCTACCAAAAGTAATCTACAGATTCAATGCAACACCCATCGAAATTTAAATACAATTCTCCACAAAATTTGAAAGGACAATTTTCAGATTCATATGGAAACACACACACACACACACACACACACACACACACACACACAGAGAGAGAGAGAGAGAGAGAGAGAGAGAGAGAGAGAATACACACACACACACACACACACACACACACACACACACACAAATCAAAACAAATAAACAAAAAAAAGGATAGCTAAAACACTCCTGAATGATTTTTTTAAAAAAAAAAAGGAAAGAAAAGAAAACTGCTAAAGGTATCATAATCTCAAATCTCAAATTGTGCAAAGCTATAGTAATAAAAACAGCATGGCATTGGCACAAAAACAGGCACGTTGTTCAATGACACAGAACTGAAGTACCAGAAATAAGTCCACACAGATATGGACACTTGGTTCTTGATAAAGAAGCCAGAAATTCACACTGGAAAAAGAGACAGCATGTTCAACAAATGGTGTTTGTCACAATGCATGGCTGCATGTGTGCTGTAGAATATTATTTTAAGGTGTGTTACTTTTGTTTATGCTGCATTTGTTTAACTCTGTGAAGCTGTGTTACTGTGCCTGTCTAAAACACCTGATGGTCTAATAAAGAATTGAATGGCCAATAGCGAGGCAGGAGAAAGGATAGGCAGGGCTAGAAGGCCGAGAGAATATATAGAAG
>CABHPP010130858.1:1340-38409 GCA_902168425.1 Peromyscus attwateri | reverse complement strand
TTTCCTAAATCTATAATTTATCATTATATGGATGATATTTTACTAGCTGACTCAAATGAAGGTAGTTTAGAAAGAAAGTTTGAAGAAGTAAAGAAAATTTTGCCTTGCTGGGGATTACAAATTGCTCCTGAAAAGATACAAAGAGGAGATTCTATTAATTATTTAGAATATAAAATAGAGCTACAAAAAATTAGACCTCAAAAGGTGCAAATTAGAAGAGATCGATTACAGACTCTTAATGATTTCAAAGATTATTTGGAGACATTTCTCATCTAAGAACTATTGTTGGGGTAAAAAAGGATGAACTAAATAATTTGTTCAAAACCTTAGAAGGTGACAAGGACTTAAATAGTCCAAGAGAATTATCACCTGACGCTGAGAAAGGATTGGCCTTGGTAGAAAAGAAAGTACATGAAGGGCACGTAGATCGTATTGATCCAAAGCTGGATTGCATTTTGGTTATTTTACCTTCTAGGCATTCTCCCACAGGAATATTAATGCAGAGGGAAGATATTATATTGGAATGGATATTTTTACCAAATAAACCAAATAAAAAATTAAAAACTTATGTGGAAAAAATCTCTGACTTGATTTGGAAAGGAAAATTGAGACTTCGTCAGTTAGCAGGAATAGACCCAGCAGAAATTGTCATACCTTTAACTAAGGAGGACATTGAAAAATTATGGATAGAAAGTGAACCTTGGCAAAAGGCTTGTAGTAATTTTTTGGGAGAAATTAACAACAAATATCCCAAAAGTGATAGAATTCATCTTATAAAGAGAGCTGATTGGATCTTGCCTCAAATTGTACGCGAAAAACCCATATCTGGAGTTCGTACATTTTATACAGATGCCAACAAACAGTGAAAGGCAGGTTACAAATCAGAAAATTTAAGTAAAGTGGTTCAAAGTCCTTATAATTCAGTTCAAAAATCAGAATTGTATGCTATTCTGTTGGGATTAATGGATTTTTCAGAACCTCTCAACATAGTAACTGACTCTCAGTATGCTGAAAGAGTGGTATTACATATTGAGACTGCAGAATTTATCCCTGATACTTCAGAATTAACTTCACTATTTATTCAATTACAAGATACAATCAGGAAAAGGAGTCATCCTTTATATATAACTCACATTCGATCTCATACTGGTCTGCCAGGCCCTTTAGCACAAGGCAATGATGAGATTGATAAATTATTGATAGGAAATGTGCTGGAGGCCTCAGAATTTCATAAAAAACATCATGTCAATAGTAAAGGTTTAAAAAAAGATTTTTCCATAACCTGGCAACAAGCCAAAGAAATAGTAAAGAAATGTCCTACTTGTTCCTTCTACAATCAAACACCATTACCAGAAGGATGTAACCCAAAGGGTACTCAGAGGAATGAAATCTGGCAGATGGATGTGTTTCACTTTGCAGAATTTGGAAAATTGAAATATGTACACCATACAATCGATACTTATTCAGGATTTCAATGGGCAACTGCTTTGAGTTCAGAAAAAGCTGATTCTGTAATCACTCATTTGCTAGAAGTTATGGCTCTTATGGGTATACCTGCACAAATCAAAACTGACAATGCTCCATCATATGTCTCTGCTAAAATGAAACAGTTTTTTGGTTATTACAATATAAAGCATGTTGCAGGTATACCACGTAATCCTACAGGTCAAGCAGTTATAGAAAGATCAAACAGAACTCTAAAAGATATGCTAAATAAACAGAAAGGGGTAATAAAAACCCCCAGAAACAGATTACATAATGCTCTATTAACTTTAAATTTTCTCAATGCCAATGAGAAAGGAACAACATCAGCAGAGAGACATTGGATAATAGAAAAAACTACAGAATTAAATCAACCTATATACTTTAAGGATGTACTGACCTCAGAATGGAAACCAGGATATGTGTTACGTTGGGGACGAGGTTTTGCTTATGTTTCTATAGGAGAAGAAAAGCTGTGGGTACCATCAAAATTGATAAAGGTTCAATTTGAAAAAGAGAGACCTCTTAATTAGAGGAGGTGATAGTTCATCAACTATCCAATTTAAACTAACTTATACCAGTAACACATGTCTTTTCATTTAATCAGATAATAATTTGCCAAAAAGGAACATCCCCAAAAAATCTTGGGGAAAGGTTTTTGTTTTTGTCTTTTAGGAGAATGAAGATTAAGGAATCTGAAGAACATTGGACAAATGGGACAACTAAAGAAAAGGGACAAATCGTCTATCCCAAGAAACAGAGTGAAATGGCGTATGGGTATATCATTTAAAAAATTTTATGTCTTCCTAAATGTTTGTTTCTGCTTTTCTCTAAAGATCTAACACTATTGGTCTTCTAATAGTCCCAATTCAATTAAAATTTAAAGCTGACTTTGGAGTTGGAGAATGGCTCTCTCCTTCTTTAAACTCAAGCATGTTGTTAAAAGGAAAATGCAAAATCTCTGTATCATGCCAGAAGAAAGAGCCATCTTCTGCTATGGGACAGGAGAAAAACCAAATTAATTAAGGAACTACTCTATTACTAATCTCAACTCTTTGATTCTATTCTGATCATTTAAACTTTTCTTAAAGTATGAATTTTATATCAAAATTTACAAGATTAATATATATATAGATATATATACATTTTCAACTTTGTTAAGAAATGAATGGTTATATAGAATACTAGCTAATTCTAGAAAAAAAAGTCTCAATTAGCTGCATATATATGTCTTTGTGTTCGAGTCTCTTATCAGTTTTCTGCAGGAATTCATGGCCAGGCCTAACATCACCTGAAGTCTCCAGGAAGAACATGGGGCCCCATAACAACAACAACAACTCCACATGGACAATAATAACATCACTAAGCTGATAAACATCATCTACAGATCAGCTTTGAACTACAAAATGCTCAGAGCAATTTTAAGAAAGCTAGCTGAAATGATCCAGTCTCAAAGACTACTTGAATAAGGATTTGAGATAAACCCTGAACTTTGGCATTATATACAAACTAGATAACGAAGGATATAGTTACCTTCCCTAGAATTTGACAATTAACCTAAAATTTTTATTTTCAGGATAAAGATACCTTCGCCCATACCCAGCAGGAAGCAATTTTAAGAATATGACGCCCACATTCCCAAAGAGGTAGTGTGGGACGGGTGATTTTTTTTGTCTTTTAATGGGTTATGGGTCTGGGATAATTTTCATTGATTTGGGGGTTGGTTACAAATTGTTGTCAAGGGTTAGAAAAAGGGCTAAGAAGAGGAGATTAGATTTAAGGTTCTTTAAAAAAAAAAGAAAAAGACAATTATTAGTTTTCAATACTTTACATTGGATTGGATTGTTTTGTATACAAATTATATATATTGAAATTGATATTGTTAGAAAATGCTATATGTATGTTTCTAACTGTATTTATACCGTTCATTTAACAATGTAATACAATTTTCTGATCCTTGAATGTTGTTATTACCAACTATTAGCATATAAAGAAATGAAAGTTAGCAGTTAGACATTACAATAGAACTTGTAGTCGTATTAGGTATGTTTTCTAGATTGAGCAGATATATTTTAAATAGACAGGTCATCTTCAAACCCTTCAGAGATCTACAGAATATGGCATATAAAATGTTTTAATAACTTAGAAAATTTTTCTTTTTTGTTATGACTATGAGACATGTCGGATCCTGGCAGTACCAATCTACTTCAGAGAGAATATGGGCATTGAAGAAACTGCATATAGAGTTAACTTTCATTGTGGCAAATGTTAGCCACTGGACAAGAAGGTATCCTCGAATCTACTGCTGACAACAGGACAAAATGGACAGACAGGACATGAAACAAAGGACTACTGATTCTTGCTAAAACAAGTGTGGTTGTGGCTTTATCAAAAGGCATCTCCTGAGGCCAGGACAATATGGCACCATCCCTGAAGTGGCCTTTGCAGTCCGGAAAAGGTACAGTGCCCTTTCCTTCGAAGGCAGCTGAACAGGCTTCTGATGTGCAATCGAACAGCAGCTGAAACAGTTATTCTTGAAGAGTAACTAAGCTCACGTCTCTCAATAGCAGACTGGCATTTAATAGAGGGATGTGGAGAATGGGATGCTGAGAAGAAGCCACACATACACGGTCAAGAAGAATGGACAGCTGGATTAAAAAACCATCAACAATTTCCAGAATTTAAGATCCTGAATCATGACATGACACTAGTGGAATTCAGGTGTTTCTGGTACATGGACGGCTCTCACCCAAGGTGAGGTTGAACTGTTGACCTTGTGTACATCCTACTTCACAAATGAGTCTGTCAGATACGCTAAGATGATGCCCCAACACTGCGGAGAAACCTCAGGTGACTGTCCAGGCGGCTGGCTGTTTCTGTCAACTCACAATTTTTTTGGAAGCTGCTTGCATGTACTTCCTGTTTTTATTTTTGTTAGCTAATATTATTTCCTTCTTGGGTCTCTGAAGGAGTTGAAGATTATTTAGTTATAGTTGAAGATTAATTAGGATAGAAAGTGAATTAGATACAATTGGATAGATAATAGAATTATTTTCTCTGAATTTGTTAAATACAAATAGACTAGACATTGTTCTTGTATATATTGTATATAGTTATTGTACTTCTTTATATAGTTTTTCTTATGTTAGTTATAAGCGTTTTCCTTTTTTCTTTTTATTAAAATAGGAAAGGGGAAATATGGTGATATTTTCTTTGTACCAAAATGTTATTTGTATGTTAATAAATAAGGTTGCCTGGGGGTCAGAGCTATTAGCAAGCCAAAGGAAAGCAGGGCAGTGGTGGTGTACTTTTGTGATCCCAGCACCTGGTAGACAGAGCTAGGTAAGTCTATGTGTGTTCAAGGATACAGCCAGCATTGGATACACATGCCTTTAATCTCATTACCAACCATAGAACACCTGGAAGTCTATACAGACAGGCTGTAATGAGGCAGTCCTGTGGTTGGGTTTACAACCAATGAGAAGGCAGAACAGAGACTATATAAAGACTTTAACACAGGAAATATCGGCTCCTTCGGAGAGGTAGGAGCACTGCAGGAGGAAGGGTAAGGTTTTGGCTCTTAGCTCTGACCTCTTGGCTTTTTTCTTTGCATTGGTTCTGTGTTTCTTATTTATACGACGGTTGGTTACATCTACATTTATCTACTTTTGTTGGTCCAATGTTTACCTTTACCACACCTTCTGAATAATCCAGAAGGGAGTGGTGTTCTGTTGCCATTGTTCCTTGAATGAACATTGTTTCTAGAATGCCCTGTTTACAGTCCTTTTTTAGATGACCTGGTATAACACAATTAAAGCATCTGACTTTATTATATTTTCTGAAAGCTCATGATATCACCTCTCCTATTCACATATCAGTATGGTCATGAGACTCAATAATAATTGTGTCCCTGATCCAACCCTCCAAGGGTGCTGATCTTGCCTTTAAAGGCCTGATTATTTTTTGCATGCTGCATTTGCCTTCTCAAAAGCCAAAAATTCATTTATTATCTGTCTAGCTTCTGAATTTGGTATCATTCTATTTACTGGTGAAGTCAGCCTTTGTAAGAAATCTGTGAAGGTTTCTTTTGGGCCTTGTATAACTTTCATAAATGACTCAGTTTTTTTTCTTGCTGACTCAATTCTGTCCCATGCATTCATGGTTGCCATGCAACATAGAATTAAGGTTTGGTTATCATACAAGCATTGTCTTTGTATATTAGCATAATTGCCTTCTTCAAGAAGCTGATTCTGGGAAATTTCCACACCTCTAGTCCTACATTTTTTTCTACTGTTTTAGCCTCCTCTTCAAACCATGTACTCCATTGTAACTGTGGACTGGCCTCTAGGACAGCTCAAATTAACTCTTTCCAGCCCTGAGGAATAATTTTATCATAAGTTGACTATGAGTTTAACATCTGCTTTAGAAATGGAGAATGCATGCCATATGATATTATAGCTTCTTTAAATTTCCTTAAATCTAACATTTCCACTGGAGTCCAATTAGCTTTTACATGAGCATTTGGCAGTTCCAGTAAGGTTACTAGGTAGATTAAGTTTGGTTGTTTGAAAACAGGCTGTCTCTCTGTAACCATATAATTCAGTCTTGATATAATTTCACCTTTAAATTCTTCTGTCTGGGTCTGAATTTCTCTGTGATTCATTTTAACAGGTTTTTCTAAATCTTTTATCTTGGCACTTAAATTGATCAACCTTTTTAATGCTATCATAAAATTATTACACAAATAATATTCATAATTAATGTTATATACATCCCATCAACATTAATTATTCTGTCATCTAATTTTTCTATTTTCAGACCATCTAATGTGTTATCAAAAAGAGACCAAATTCCTTCCATTGTAAAAATGTTTCCCATTTTTAATGTGGGAAAAAATTCTCTTTTAACTAATTTCACCCTTTAAGATATCTTAATTGACTTACCAAGTCTGTTGACTGCATAGAACAGTAGAAGTCTGAGGGAATTCCAAAGCAGCTACCTAGTGTGGTGGCAGTCCAAAATGGTAATCCAGAGAGAGAGAGAGAGAGAGAGAGAGAGAGAGAGAGAGAGAGACCTCCACCCACCAGGAGAGAGAAAGCCAAAGAGATTCTGGCCATGTGCTCCAGCCTGAGCCATCCAACCAGGCCTGAGCCAGGGGCCCTGTAAGCCCACAAGCAGCTTTTTAATGAAGTCTTGCCATAATCATTGGTCACCAATTGTAGATGAATTTCTAAGTACTCTTAGTAAACAAAAAACATGGAGCCAAATATAGGGGTGAAAGCCTTAGAGAGATCAGCGAAATAGAGAAAGTCACCAACCAACCTTAACTCACCAATTCTGCAGCTTCCAAATGTCACAACTTCCTGTTTACCCATGCCTGTCCCTTGCTGTTCTGCCATCTGATTTGCTCTCTCCATTCAGCTACATCACTTCTTCTTCCTACCCAGCTCTGTCACTTCCTGTCTGTCTGTACAGACGCTGGACCTCCGTGGTTAACTAGTTTTGGATTTTAAGGCATGTGCCACCACACCTGGCTCTGTTTCCAATGTGGTCTTGAATACACAGAGATCCTGTCTGCTACGTGATAGGATTAAGGGCATGTGCTATCGTTGCCCAAATTCGTTTACTTAAAATGGCTTGCTATTTCCTCTGATCTCCAGGCAAGCTTTATTTATTAAAGCACAAATAAAATATCACCACATTTCAGCACAAATAAAATATCACCAGAAGCTAGTGAGGCTATGCAAAAAATTATATAATTCTAGTTGAGATATTAATTGATATAGTTTTATTTTTCAGTAATTAATAATTTCATATCATCTTTCAGAGTTGAAGACAAATAGCACCTAAAAAAATCCATAGTTACTCTCCTAGATTTGGACCTAAGTAAACTCTTTTTCTTGGTGGGAATACTGGGAAAATAGTCCATCTAGCTATCAAAAAACAAATAAATAATGTTTGTCAAATTATTCAAACTACTTCAGTGAGAATAGATAAAATATAACAATTGCAAACACTAGTGTATTGTTGACCAGAAAAGCAACTTGAACAAAGTCATATACTACTCAACAACATTGACATTATACATTGAGTATTCACAAATCATAAAATTACAACAGAAAGCAATGAAAAATACAAAAAGAAAATTCAAAATAAATTTTTTTCTTATATGGGTAGAAGGAACATGGTTGATGATAAGAGTGAAACACAGGTGACTTTGTAGCTATTTGCAATGTTTGTTTCTTAAATTACTAGATAGACACATGTGTGTTCTTCATAATTTTCTGTATACCGAATATAAAATTATATGTATACATATTCCTTTATTTGTATGTATGAAATGCACCATAACACTTAAATAATAGAAATGCTAGTTGTAAAAGGATAGCAGCTGATCAGCTATTTATGTTGAGGAATTATGGTAGGATTAGAGTATAAAAGGTTTGAAGGGGCAGCTGAAATGGAGTCTAGAATAGAAAATTAACAATAGCTTTCCAAATTCATTCTGAAGTAGGGTCCCTGCTAGGTTCCATTCTGCCAAAATAAAATCATTTTTGTTAGCTCTTATTTTCCTTGACTCTACACTATAATAGTAGGAACCCTAGTAGTTACAACTCTGATTCTGAATACACCTATTACCTTATGCATGCATTGCTATTTTCATCATATCAGTAAGAGAACTAAAAACCAAAAGGGTTCAATGATTTCCAAAGTCTGCAAAAGTAGTATTAAGAGCTAAGACAGCTAATAGGAGCTAATGATGGAGCTGGGATTCAAGACTAGGTCTCTGCCTCACCAAAGCCTATGGGCTTGCAACTGTACAGTTTTTTCTTTGCACCATCACTCACATCCCGTTATACTGTTTGCATGCTAAAATTTCTAGACATCCAAGAAATATACCTTCTTGTGTTTGTTATTACCCTGCCCAACAAATAAGATAAATGGATTAAGTGCCGTGGGAAAATAACTGCCGGGGCTAAGAAGAGTATATACTTCTCTTTTGTGCTTATGATAGTATTACCAAGGAGGAAGGAGGGAAATACTTGCACTAGTTACTTTTTTTTTCTTTTTTCTGTGTCAAAATATCTGACATATATATTTTGATATATTTAATGAGATGAGTAATTATTTGGGCTCACAGTTTGCAGTATATCATGGTGTAGATGGCATGGTAACAAGCACTTGAAACAGCTTCTACCTGGTATCCATAATCAGGAAGCAGAGACAAATGAAAACTGGTATTCAGCTTACTTTCACCTTGTATTCACTTACAGACTGTGAGATCATGACACCCACACTATCCCATGTAAATTAGCCTATTATAGAACCCCCCTCATAAGCATGTTTAGATGTGTGCTTCCATGATGACTCCAAATCTTGTCAAGTTGAACAAGGAAAGCTAACCTTCACAATATTTCCCACCAAGTTAGTGACCACAAAAATAAGATTTATATTCTAAAATCTTATTGGTTATTTTGCATGACTATATCTGTAATCTGAATGCATAAATAATTAGAGGAGATAAAAGAAACTGTTGTGAACCTTTAAATGCTACTTCCTAATTAAAAGACAAATTCTTACCTTTGTCAGTGAGCCTTACCTTTCTTTCCTAAGTTTTCAAAACCTATCTTCAAATTATCCTTGTTTTCATGTATGTCATAGAGAATTGTGTTTCCCTTATGCTTAATGTACCTAACCTGTAATGGAGTTTAAAACATACAAAGGTATAATAACCATATTTCAGAGTCAAGTCGTGCACTGCAGCACAGCCCTGAGAACTCACTGTGGTCTGTCTCGCTCTTGGTTGAAGATAATCCTTTAATAAAAAATAACAGATAGATAATGCATAAAACACATTCTTTAAAAGGACTACAATCTCTGTTTTCCTATATATATTCTAAACATGTTGATGATCATCAGACATGGTTGTTTTCTAAATGTTATATCTAATAACACAAAGTAAAATATGTTATGTGAGCTAGTGTTGCATGTCTTTTGATTTTAACATAGTTTAAGATTGCAGAAGATGGAAATCAGGAAATAACATGGGAAATATTGACTATTTTTCTGGCCAAGAACTAGCTTTGTTCCTGAATTTAGGTATTCCCAGTCCAGAAGCAGAATGAATAAAGAACAAGAAAAAGCATTAATTGATGATATAATGCCCCCTAGCATCAACAGATGTGATCGTTGTAATGAAGTATGTGGGTCTAATTTGGCATCAATAACCACTTGGAGGATCTCCTTGCTGAGTTCTTGCAGGCTATCCTTCTGAACCTACATTTGGCTGGCACCTGTGCCCTGTTGGAACTGGCATACCACCCTATGGGTGGGCACAGTGCCACTCTAGCAGATGGCCATGAGAGTCATCATGTCAGAGAACTACTAATGTTTCTAGCAAGTTTAACTTAGCAACAATTGGCATTTATTAAAGAATGACAAAATGGTAGCCTATCTTTCGGTGGAAGATAAGTTATGAACTAAAGCTGACATGCCTGAAATTGGAATATTGAGTCACTTTACAGACTCAGTAAAAATCCACACAGGAAAATTGAACATCATTACAGTAGCATATTGCTACTGAGATTTTAGCAAAAGAAGGAATGCCATACTTCAAGATGTCACATGAATTCAGTATCCCAGTTAGTCTATAAAGACAATAAATAATTCAAATTCCTCATTGTTATAAGTAATGTTTGAAAGCATTATACAAGCTGTCTGCTTAATTACCTACCTAGGTTTTCTGTTACTGAAAAACTACTTTTGTTACATGAATCACCCCTTAATGACTTGAGAAATGTTTCTTGTTTATGGTTTTTGAGGGAGAAATGTGGATCATGTCAGACAGTATGAGGATGGATAGACAAAGTTATCTGAATATATTCTGTATACAATGAACATTCAAACTAGGTATAAAAACTAGTGTGATAGGAGGGACTATGTAGTGGGTAGCCATTCCAGCTTTGGTCTGGAAGTTCCAACCCCCATTAAGGCTTCTGTAACTATCACGCCTACAAGGCGGGGCCAAAGGAGGGCCTGAAGACCTGAGATCGGGATGTGTGGCACTCTCTTCTTTCCTGGACCTGCATGCGAGAGGTAGACTGAGGAGGGTTCTCCAGAGAACACCGCCGGACTGTGCTGAGTCTATTCCAGAACCCACCACTTACCTATCCCTTCATTTGTAAGTTACCCACTAAATAAATCTTCCTTTTAACTACGTGGAGTGGCCTTAGTAATTACATCAATAGGACTATAGAGGTTACTAGTAGCTGAAAGACTCCATGAATGATTTCAATCAACCCTAATATTTTTGTGAGAATGAAGATCCATGTGAAATGGAAAGAAAAAGGAATTTAAGTTCTATGATCACCTGCTCTTTGTCAAGCACAATGAGATAAACTTAACAAGTAGTGTTTGCATTGTACAGTTCCAAGACCCACACAATTTGATTACTAGAATGTAGTTAAACATCACCAGTTGCCCAACAGCATAGTTTAATTCTAGTTATTACAGTATGTTTACCATAAAATAATTTCATGAAAGCCAAACTTCATTGCTGGTTCTTCAGGGCACAGATTTACTGTGATAATAAATGTGCAGCATGACTAGTTATCAGTTCAATTACTCTCTTCGATGTCTGTCATCAGTGATTGGTCTCTGAACATCTGTTATTCAGAAAGCAAAGTATGTAGTTATGTCATCTCCTTTTCCCCCAGTGAGAAATCCAAATGGCATTTCAACAGGAATAAATAAAATAAGGAATTGGACAACAAAGTGCAACAAATAAACTGCAAGTACTAACTCTTGAAGTGAAATCTAAATCAGATATAAAGGAAATACCTCACAATGGCAACATTGTAATACCATCACCACCCAATACCCAATAGTCCCTAGACATGAAAGCAAAGAAACTTATTGAGAATAAACTCATAAAGAATATGAGGAATGTATTTGTAAAGAATGAGAAGGTGCCACCAGAGTAGTCACTGGCAAACATTTCCACATTAAAATAGCTCTTGGAAACATATACAATGGTAACAATGCAAGAAATAAAATATTAAAAACTGGAGCTGGAAATGTGACTCAGCATCTAGAGGAGCTTACTGTCAAGCCTGATGACCTAAGTTCAATCCCCAAGACCTACATACGTAGTGAAAGGGGGAAAACTGACTCCTACAAGTTGTACTCGAACCTTCACACATGTGCCATATCTTTCATGTGTGCGCACACACACACACACACACACACACACACACACACACACGCACACACACAAACACACACACACACACACACACACACACACACACACAAATAAGTAAATGCAATTTTGAAATTTTAAAAATATTAGAAACTGATTCAAATTTAGCAAGATGTATGATAGGCCATCAATAGAAAGAACAAAAATGCTCAAACCAAATTGAAAATCATAAGTCAAGTCAAAAATTTCAAACTATTGTTGAAATTTACCTTCATAGTTATTTCCCATCCTTTTGGAGAAAAAAAATAATCAGCACCATGTAGCAATATTAATGTAATCTATCCAAAAACACCCTCATCAAACTACTCATAATATGGTTTTCTACAGAACAACAAAATACTTTTTCAATATTTTCAATGTTTTGAATCATAAAATTTTAGGTAAATATTGATTTTATGGATTTATTTTATTTTCTATAAATACATAAACAACAACCAGAGAGTTTAGCGACATGTAGATAAAATTTTTAAAAATCCCAAAACAATAGCATTTTCCCATTAACTAATGGGGCCACTTTGCACTTGTCAATTTTTTTCTGGAACTGTACTATGGTACATAGCATAGAAGCATTTTATTTCACTGGGAACATAAGGAACCCTTGGGAAGAGGTATAGTATCCAAATTTCACAAGTGAAGAACAGAAGTAAAGTGATTATGTCAAGGTCACACAATTTGGAGATGACAGAAGTGTATGTAAAATACCTCACAAGTACTAGGCATTCAAAAAAATTAGTTCTCTGTCAGAGCACAGTCCAAGTATGTAGTCACATGAGGGAAATTCTGACTGCTTGTGAGAAAACACAAGGAAACAAGACAAGAGTCTTGTAACCTCACCTTCTTAACAAACAGTGAATTGTTCTTGGAATGCGTTTTTGTGCCCCTTATATGTATAGAACATAGAAATGAGTTTACTTCAGATATTGCTATTCACATGCCTCTATGGAAAAACATGTTTTTGCCATGTGTGGCTTGTCCTTGTGATTGAACAGCCTACTCATGTGATTCTTCTTAACCCTCGGAATATAAATTATCTGATACTCTGAATAAAGCTGTCTATTGTCTGAGACCTAAGTCCGCATCATTTTTAGGCACCATTCTCTCGAGTTCATGCTGCCAACTAGAGCAGTAAACGGTTCTTTTCAGGGTAAGTTTGGCCTTAATATTATGCTCTTTCTGCTAGGTGACATAGCCTCCTTATTTAAGTGTCTCATTAAATACAATCTAGATGAGGACATCATGGGAATAGGAAGAGACAGGGTGCTGAGGAGGCTCTCAGGAATCCACAAGGATGACCCCACCTGGGAGTGCTGGCAGTTGTCTAAAAGGTGCCTAGACTGGTCTACTCCAGTGACCAATCTAGTGAATACCCTAACCACCATCATAGAGCCTTTGTCCAGTGACTGATGGAGGCAGATGCAGAGATGCATGGCCAGACACCAGGCTGATTTTCGGGAGTCCAATCGATGAGAGAGAGGAGGGATACTGCAGGCGGGGGACGTCAAAATCATGATGGAAAGATGTGCAGAGATGACCAGTCACACTGGTGGAAGCCCATGAACTGTAGACTAGTGGCTGTGGAGCCCCCATGGGACTGGGCTATGCCCTCTGGATACAAAAGACAGTTGTTTGGCTCAAACTGTTTGGCGGGCACCCAGACAGGGGGATTAGGATCCATCCCTGGTGCATGGACAGGCTTTTGGGAGCCCAGTGCTGATGGTGTGAAGTCATGTGTAGCCTTGGTATGGTGGGGAGGAGCTTGGACCTGCCTAGGCTCAGTGTGCAGGGCTCTGCTGACTCCCCATGGGAGACCATGATTTGGGGGAAGTTGTGATGTGGGGTGGATTGGGAGGGAGGGTTGGGGGGTGGGAGGAGGGAGGAGATGTGATCTGTGGGTGGTATGTAGAGTGAGTAGAAAATTTCTTAATAAAGAAAAATGAAAAATAAATAAAGTAAAATAAAAAATAAATACAATCTAGAAAGAAAATCTAAGATATGTAATTTCATATATTATAAGAAATCTTTTGAAAAATGAATTATTGCTTAGCATATGATGATGTCTGCTTAACAAGATCACAGTTATGGAAAAAAGTAATGGTCCACAATTAACCACATTACCCACTAGAACTTGATGATAAGAGCCTGATGCTGAAGACATGACTGACTGACTTTGCTTATAGTACTTGCTTCTGATCAAGAAGACTTGCTCGATAGTTTTCATAGTTCTGGAAAGTACTATGAATTTTGCTGGAACAAACAAAAAACATCAATAGTCATACTCAACTGTGAACCCTGTGAAGTACAATAATGGCCAGAATAGCAAGATAGGCACATCAGTGCAATAGTGGCCTGAATATTATGTGGGTAACCAACTTCTTTCTGACTGGACTTAAGGCCAATTCCACAAGAGGAAATATAAACCCAGTAAATCTATAAATTTGAATCTGCCCAAGAACCCCTGGTTGTTTCTTCATATGTCCCAACAGTAAATCTACTACTACTGCTACTGCTGCTGCTGCTGCTGCTGCTGCTGCTGATGATGATGATGATACTTTTTTTTATTTTTTGAACCAGGGTTTCTCTGTGTAGTCCTGATTGTCCTAAAACCCACTCTGTAGACCTAACTAGCCTCAAAATGAGAGATCCTCCTGTCTCTTCCTCCTGGGTTCTGGGATTAAAGATTTGTGCCACCACACCCACCGAATCTACTACTATTATTCTGCTAGATAGACATGGTATCAATCAGCACTCTAAATTCATATTTCTATGCCCATATTTTAGTGCAGCTCTCAGATGTCATCAGAGAAGTGGTTTTTTTGTTTGTTTGTTTGTTTGTTTTTTTGAAGTGAACAGCCATTAATACAGATTTTTTACAAGGCATCAAAGTATAGAGAATAAGTTTTTGTGGAATGGTCTGTCACAAATGGGGCATCTATATCACAGCCCCTCCTTCCCCATTATGGCAAAGAGGTCAGAATGATTATAAGAGCCAGAAGTCAAGAGGACCAGAGCCAAGACTGTGTCTTTTGGGCAAGACAAGGCTGTTATACCCATGAGCTCACTATAGCTGTGTCTGCCTGCAAAAGATATGAACAAATCAAGTCAGTCAACAAACATTCCAGCATGAATGGGGAGGTTCTCATAGACCTTCACTGTTAACTGAGGATCTATTGACAGTCGAAGGCTTCTGGGGAAGGAATATCTAGTTTTCATTAAGGGTGAGGCCCATGGTAGGTTCACCATACTCCCAATGATGATCATGCATATATAGGCAGCACAAATTAGACTCAGTGAGTTATCACTTTAAAAAAAAAACAGAAGGACACAAAGTTAACCATGAAAGGATAGGTGGATGGTGGATCTGGGAGTAGTTAATGGGGATGAGGGTGAATATGATGAAAATATTTCATATGCATGTATGAAATTCTTTAAGATTAAAAATAGATTTTAAAAATGTACCACAACTGATATCAGAGTTTATTATGTGATGATATCAGAAGTTTCATTCCTAGTTCTAATTCTATTTAACTCTTCATATCAAAGTTAAAGTTAGATTAAAGATAATAGTAAAAGACAAGGCCACAATGGTTATAAAAGATATTTTCATTAAATTTTCTCATACTATGATATATCTTGAGACAATAAATACTTAAATATGCCATTAAAAATAGAAAATAAAGTCTAGAAAATTCATATAAATGAAATTAAAAATTAAAACTTGCATAGTTTGACCACATATGATAGGAAAAAGAAATATGTTCCCAATATAAAATAGATACTACCAACCTAAAACTTGAAAAAGAGGAGCTGGGGATGTAGCTCAGTAGGAGATAGCTTTCCTAGCATGAACATGGCATTGGCTTTAATACTTAGCATACCACAAAAATAAACTAAAAGAAAAATTGTTGAACAAAGAAGAGTGGCAAAAAGTACCTTGTAAAATAAGAAAAGCAAATGGTGATAAACATGTAAAAGTGGATTCCAAGTAAATCATTTTCCTTTTTCCAGTTTTTTGTGATTAAAGTAAGTTAAAGAATTAAATATGTAGTATGTTACCATTTATATAAAATAACTACTCGATTGACTGGCACAAATTGCACAGATTTTCATCCTTGGTATTTTCATATGTAAATGTAGACTTGCATGATATATCTTCATTTATCTTTAGAAGTACTTTTAATCATTTGCTTCAAACATAAGAGACTATTTCAATGGAAACAAAAATATCATTAAAGATAATATTTAGCATAGAGTAAATGTAGAGAAACTGTATTTGATACAAGGAAAACATTCAACCTACCCAATTGGCAGCATGCAAATAAGTCAGTGAATATTCATCTATGACCTTGATCTAAAACTCTTCTGCTCACAAGTCACTATTAAGGAACAAAGAGGATAAAGGATTGTGACATGGAAGAAGGTGAGCCATGGCCTCATACTGATAGGACCATCTTGCTACTTAATTCAGTATTACCTCAACTGTCCCTAGAACAAAGAGTCATCAGCACTTAGTACAGTACTTTTAGGTTTGCCACCTATTTTCATGCAGCACTCCACAGCTTTTACAGAGGTCCTTCCTCTGAAGTTGAGTTACTTTGAGGAAAGAAGTGATACAAATCTAAGTGACAGAGGATAAAACTGGTAAAATTCTGTTAAGTTACTACATTATACATTTATTTATTTCTCTTGGGTTAATATACATGAATGTATATGTGTGTACATGTGTATATAAATAATATGCATGTGTATATACACATGTGCACACATATAATGACCAGAAATTGATCTAAATAATTTTGTTCAATTTTGAATATTTTCCCTTTTCTTGTCCATTTGCCAAGCCAGTTCTGATGTTTCATAATCATGGTTTGAGTTTAGTATTACACATGGTATTTGAAGTTATGGGAAAATGACAAGAGATTTTACTTGTTCTCTGGATCATCTTTGTCTAATAAAAGACAATGACTGAACACTGACCCTGATAGAATACATTCAGTTTATCCTTTTCCTTTCTACCTTAAATGTACTTTCTCCTATATGTTGTCTTATGGTTTATATTTTAAATTGGCATATTTTACTTAATAAGTGGCACAATGTCAGTCATTCCAAGGGTGAGTTCCTCAGCATGACAATTGTCTGCATGAGCATAGATAAGCCATCATAGTTACTAGAAAAATTATGTTTACTTGACCTTTACATCAGAAGTTATATATATGTTAGAGCCTTGGTTTAAAGGAAGTCTGTACTCTTTATTTCCTGCCTCTGTGTCCAGGGATGGATCTGGAGAAACTGGCCAGGCAGGATTCAAAGCAGGATTACTTTTTTACTTTAAACACATTGTTTAGCTTCTCTGAGCCTTGATTAGTTTCGGTTGTAACAATCGGTTTTATGGCTACTCTATCTAATCTATTAATACCATGTGAATATAAATGTATTATACAAATATAAGATTGTGTTTAATATTAAAATACAAATATTTTGCCACCTTAACTCTCCCTTTTTGAAAACAAAAGCAAAATGATTATTCATAGAAATCAAGTATCTGTTTTTCTTTCAGGTTAAGAGGTGTAAGAAAATTCATTGTGAGATCTTTGATTGCTGCCAGTTTCCAAAGCATCCTGTATAATAACAGCAGACAAGAACTTACATTTCAATTCTGCCTTTACTTGGGTATAGAGGCCAGGATATTCATCTTTTCTGAACTGTGGAGAGACCTATAGCTCCTAGAAATTTGGTAGAGGTGAAAGGAGAGGGGTTAAGAAGGAGATTGTGTACAGGGAGTAATTAATTAAAGTAAAGCAATTAAAGGAAAAAAAACTGAAACATACAGGCTTACTTGAACCCTAAACTAGTCTAACATTTCACATACCTTGAATATCATGTAAAGACAGTTCTCCTCTGAGCCTTCATAGGTTTTTAAAAAATGAATTATTTTCTTTAGTGAGGATAAAAAAAGAAATTCTCCACACCATTGCAAAAATTACATCAAGGGTTTCTATAATAAAATATACATATTTTAATGTTTTAGTAGTTTTTAAAACAAAAGGGTAGTATCTGAGATGTAAGATGGGATAACATTAGATTTACTCAATAATTCTTTAAGGTAACTTCAATATTAGAAAATATAAAATTCAATTCTCTCTAAAAATATAAACATTTTTCACAGAAAAGAGCATTGAAAAAGCAGATAATCTAAGGACAAAATATACTAGCAAATGTGCCTTGTAACAAACGAGAGTAAAATTGAGTTCTTCTTCATTTAGCTCAGACATGTTTATTTAATTACATACATATCTATTTTAGCACAGTAGTGTGTTACTATATCATAACATTTTCAGTTCAAAGCAAGACTTGCTGGAAGCATGGTTTAGCACTCAACAAAACAACTGCACGTCAATTCATGCAGGCAAACCCAAACCCATGCTACTGGTTTCAATGTAATTCAGACTTCAACACCAGAAGCTGTCCGGAAATAAAACAATCTAAGTTAAGAACTCAAAGAGAAGCAAGAAGATAAGTGCCAAAAATTGAAACCATATGTTTTCCAAGAGCCACTGGGCTTAAGGCAAGAGAAACACATATCCTTGGGTATCATTTCTTTGCAAGAAACAGCCCTGTAATAGGAAATATCCTTGTATGTGATTGGACTCTCTTTCTGTGTGTAAACTTTCTGCTATAACATTTTGACTATCTCATGTAACCTTTTATTAATGTTCTTTAGCCTTTAAAAATAATTATCTTTTCCTAATAAGGGCCTTGTTATAAGGCAGTCAGATTATATAGCTCTTTCACATATCATGGAAATCCAGGGTTATTGTCCTTCATAGAATACACAAACTGTGGGAGCCAGGTTCTGAGCCAGTGTCTTTCCTACCCCTAGTCAGATGAGCATTGCTTTGTGTAGCACTGAAGCTGAAAAGTCATCATGTACACAGAGAAACACTTCCTTTACAATATGGATGTATTTGAAACTCTACATATCTAGAATAACAGTGTTTCTAAAGAAATAGCTACTGAGAAAACTATAGAACAAAGGAAAACATAGTCACACATTTTCTTTCCTTCTTTTCTTTTAAACAATTGGCTAATTAATTTTCACATTGAAAAATGAAAGTAATATATATTTGCTGATGTTTTGATGTTTTGAAATCTGTATATCTTCTGCTTTTTCTCTAGTCATTGATCTTTAAGATATTTTTATATATCCAAAATAACAGAAAACAGCAATCAAAATGAATAAAAATGACTCTGTAGGTTATGGTACATCTTTCTTTGATCCAGACAAGAAATATATTAGATGATGAACATTAATGCCATGTTCATTTTGTACTTCAAATTAACATGATGCTCTTTCATTAGGCTAGAAAGCATTAACATAAATCAAACAAGAATGGAATCTTTTCCCCTAAAAATAAGTAAAGAAACATGATAGGGTAGGAAAGCACCAGATTAGCTAAAATTTTCCATCTCATTGTTTTCTGTAAAATAAAATTTTATAATGAACATGTTCCATACAAGCTGTGCCACTAGGTCTTGCTTCCAAAAGCACTCACAGAGCAGTAATAAAAAGCAAGCATGAACTCTGGGACATCTGCTATAGCATTGTGATCAAATGCAATCATTTTGGTCACAAATCTATACCCGCTTCAACTTTTTGTTGAAATATTAGGTTGTCTGTAGCATCTCCAATCTGGCACATGAAGGCTGACAGATGCTCTGGATTTACCCCATCTTCAACTTGTACAGCTTCTCATTATACTAGCTATAGCTCGGCAAACTATTTCTCTGTTTTGGAAGGGGGACAAATTGCCATCTGTCTCTGCATGGATATCAAAACGAATACTGCAGTGTGAAGAAACTCATTTCCAAAATGGAAGTGTGAGAAGTTACACCCCATTCACATCCTATTACAAATTATATATTTGCACATACATAGTATGCAAGGACTCACCACTAAAGTTTTCCAATAATTCCATGATGTGAACACATTCAACCAAAATGCATATCTCACCTTTCTTAGCTCTGTTTGTAACTCACATTGTTTATATCATCTGATACTAATTACTAGCTAGAAGGCAAAAGAGCTCTGTTCCCCTAGCAAGTTTCAAGGTCATTCTGCAACAGAAAGCAGGTGGGAGCCCTACTATAAAAAATCAGGCTAGATTCAGAGACAATAGATAGAAGAGGAAGAGCCTTTAACTAAAATGGAAGGGCAAGCAAATTCCAGAGACAGCCTATACCTCTGTAATTCTGGAAATAGAACAAGGAACATGGGGGAGGAGAGGTAGAGGCTGACTCCACAGAGAACCTAGGGCTCACACTATTGGCTGTGGGCATTGTTATCACTTACAGTGAAGCTGGAAGAGTGACTAGGAAAGGTAACTGCAAAGAAGCACTATTAGCTGTTCCAATTTGTAGCTGCAGAAATGTGTGAGAATGGAAATTTGGGGTTTAACAGTATGCTTAACTTTGATTCTCAAGTAGCCTTAAATTTGAAAGCACAGACATGAGGAAGGAATATCTTTCAGTATGGAGATGAATTGTATGTTTTATACCATAACACTACCATTTTCTTCAGGGGAGACATTAGAAATAAAGATCAATTGCATTTAAGAAATTAAGATTTGGAGACTGGCTATTACAAATAATGCTGCTATGAACATAGTTGAGTATATGTCCTTGTGGTATGATTCAGCATTCCTTGGGTATATGCCCAAGAGTGGTATAGCTGGGTCTTGAGGGAGGTTGATTCGCAATTTTCTAACAAAGCATCATATTGATTTCCAAAGTGGCTGTACAAGTTTGCATTCCCACCAACAGTGGAGGAGTGTTACCCTTGCTCCACAACCTCTCCAACATAAGCTGTCTTCAGTGTTCTTTATCTTAGCCATTCTGACAAGTGTAAGGTGGTATCTCAGAGTCATTTTGATTTGCATTTCCCTGATGACTAAGGATGTTGAACAATTCCTTAAATGTCTTTCAGCCATTTGAGCTTCTTCTGTTATGAATTCTCTTTTTAGCTTTATAGCCCATTTTAAAATTGGACTGTTGGGTATTTTGATGTTTAATTATAATAGCCAGAACCTGGAAACAACCTAGATGCCCTTCAACTGAAGAATGGATAAATAAAATGTGGTACATATACACAAAGTAATACTACTCAGCAGAGAAAAACAATGACATCATGAGGTTTGCAGGCAAATGGATGGAACTAGAAAATATCATCCTGAGTAAGGTAACCCAGACTCAGAAAGACAAACATGGTATGTTGTAGCTGGAGAGTTTTCTCTCCAGCTCTCGCCAAACCCTGGCAGTCTGACAGCCCACTTATAAAACAAACACACAGGCACTTATATTATTTAAACTGTTTGGCCTAATGGCTCAGGCTTCTAGCTATATAGTTCTTACATCTTAAATTAATCCATTTCTATAAATCTATACCTTGCCACGTGGCTTGTGGCTTGCCGGCATCTTCACATTCTGCTTGTCATGGCGGCGTCTGGCAGTGTCTCCTCCCACCTTCCTGTTCTGTCAATCTCCTCACTGTTAGTCCCGCCTATACTTCCTGCCTGGCCACTGGCCAATCAGTGTTTTATTTATTGACCAATCAGAGCATTTGACATACAGACCATCCCACAGCAGTATGTACTCACTCATAAGAGGATACTAGATGTAAAGCAAAGAATAACCAGACTGTAACTCACAACTCCAGAGAGGCTACCTAGTAAAGAGAACCCAGGGATTGCCCAACAACAGAGAAATGGATGACATCTACATAAGCAAACTGGGGATGGTGTGGGTAATGGAGGGCAAGGGTCAGGGGAAAAAGATCTTAGGGGAGTGGGAGGTCCCAGCTGGATCAGGAAGAGTGGGAGAACAAGAAAAGAGATACCATGATAAATGAATACCCCATGGGAATAGGAAGAAGCAGAGTACTAGAGAGGTCCCCAGAAATCCACAAAGATACTTCCACTATAGACTACTGGCAATGGTGGAGAGAGTGCCTGAGCTGACCTACTCTGGTGATGGGATGGCCGAACACCCTAACTGTCATGATAGAACTCCCATCCAGTGACTGATGGAAGCAGATGCAGGGATCCACAGCCAAGCCCCAGGCAGAGCTCCAGGAGTCCAATTGGTGAGAAAGAAGAGGGATTGTATGAGCAAGAGATATTGAGACCATGATTGGAAAAAGCACAGGAACAAACAGCCAAACTAGTGGAAACACATGAATTGTGAACCAATAGCTGAGGAGCCCCCATGGAACTGGACCAGGTCCTCTGGATAAGTGAGATAGTTGATGAGCTTGAACTGTTTAGGAGGCCCCCAGACAGTAGAACCAGGACCTGTCCTTGGTGCATGAGCTGGCTTTTTGGAACCTAGGGCCTATGCTGAGACACTTTGCTCAGGCTTGGTGTAGGGAGGAGTGTAGCTAGAGTTTTCCTGCCTGGCCCACGGTCAGGATAAATCTCTTTCACCTGCCAGTCCCACAGCCGCTCAGACCCAACCAAGTAAACACAGAGACTTATATTGCTTACAAACTGTATGGCCGTGGCAGGCTTCTTGCTAACTGTCCTTATATCTTAAATTAATCTATTTCCATAAATCTATACCTTGCCACATGGCTTGTGGCTTACCGGCATCTTTACATGCTGCTTGTCCTGCTGGTTGCTGGCTGGCTGGCAGTGACTCCCTCCGCCTTCCTGTTCTTTTAATTCTCTCTGTTAGTCCCGCCTATACTTCCTGCCTAGCCACTGGCCAATCAGTGTTTTATTAGCAACACATTTGCCATACAGAACATCCCACAACAGAGGTGGGGACTGGACCTGCCTCACCTGAATCTACCAGGCTGGGCTGACTTCCCAGGGGAGACATTGCCTTGGAGGAGGTGAGAATGGGGGGGGGATTGGAGAGGAAGGCGGGGGATGAGAGGAGGGAGGACAGTGGAATCAGTGGCTGATATGTAAAATTAAATTAATTATAAAATTAAAATATTTAAAAAAAAGATTTTTTTGTCCTTGGTTGACATTTAAAGTTGCCTGCTCAGGGCCAACAATACAACCTTGCTAGTAACTAATAGGAACCCAAGTCCTCCTGGAATCCACATGAAGTCTCATCATTTAAAAACTAAATCTTCATCTGAACTCCTCACCCTGGAATCTGTCTAATTATTTAATTGGTTTTAGAAATATAAATGGTATGAAAAGAAGCTTCTTTGATGAGGGGGAGAGCTACACTTATCTTTGAGTATGTTGATAAGTATTAAGAATGAAGCCAAAAATTATGCTGGTTTGGGCATTAGTAGATTCTACTATAAGATCCATGACCTCACTAGCCACTTATAGTTGGACAGGTTTATATTACAAGGCATGATTTTCCTCCTGTTGACAGGACTTAAGTCCAATTAGAGGTTGGTTGATTACTCAAAAACATGAGCATCACTATTGTACCTTTAAGGATACCTTGCCTTTCTGTTTATTCTTGTGGTTCATAGACATCACAGCTGGGTGGAACTCTTGAGTGCCTGTGTCCCTTGGCAAATTACATAGAATTTTCTGGTAATGTAAAAGCTAACCCTCAAGGAGGAGACAGTTCCAGCTCAATTTCTCAGAGATCTGTGTCCAAAGTGCATGTTGTGCCCAGCAATGCAGACTTACTTTCAAATGATGAGAAACAACCAGGAGCAACAGCGGCAGACTGTATTATCTGGACAGTTACTTGAGCTCCCCTGACCAACAATCTGAAATGAGGTTTCTCACTCCTGGTACTATGTTTTTTTATTACTTAGTCTATGACTCTTACAGGGAGCATTATCTCTCATGTGGCAGAAATTCATAAATATGTATATACATATGTATTTATTTTTATATATATAATTTGGTAAATATAAGATAATGTGATTCCACATGTCTTTTTGAAATATCTTTAGTGTTATTTATCCTTCCTCTTTCTTTCTTCTGTATTATCTTCCCTCTCCACTCCCTAGTTAAATTAGCCCTCTACTGCCATTTTCCTACTTGCTCCTTCATATCAAGTAGACAGAGACCATTACAGAGAGCTACAACTAGTAAAATTGCAGAAAATAACTGACAGTGTAGTACCCATCTACAACACAGCCCCTACACCTAACTAAGACTCAGGAAACATTGAGGAAGAGGGGGACAAAAAGATTGTAATAGCCAGAGGAATAGGAAGCCTGTGAGATACTATATCTTCTAGATGTGACAGGGAAGCTATACCAATTAATCTCAACAGTATAGCTACCTAAACAAGACCTCAACAATGTCAATGCCAGTTGACATGCCAACGTGGATGAAAGAAATTTCAAGGGGTTCCACCTCTAGATGACAAGCTATAGACATTTAAGGACTGCTAAGAGGCACAGCAGTCTTCTTCAGAAATGAGCTCTGTTGCTTATCTAACATCAAATAATCAGCCCTAAAATCAACCCTAAAAAAGGTAAAATGTACAAACCTATAAAACAGGAGCAAAACTAAATGGATATAGCAGGTTGTATTTACATGTCTATCCATGTCCATCAATAATTATTAAAGAAAAGGAAGCCGTGAACTTGAGATGTACCCAGGAGCACATTAAAGGGGTTGGAAGAAAGAAAAGGGTGGCAATGTAAATACAGTCATATATGAAAATTTATAGTGGATTTAATTAAAACAAAGAAATACAAATGTATTTTCTTACTCCAAAGTCAAATTGTTTGGGTGTCTTATATAACTTTGGATCTAACTCTATAGTTTTTCATGAAATCAAGTTCTGAAACACTTATATAAAAAAACTATCAATTCAATTCCCATTTGGGTGAGTTAACTTTGCTATGTCACATGTAACAGTCACATGCTATCTCCTCACATACAGAGCCATCTGGCAAATGGGGCTTTTGGTCACAAGGATGACTAAGGAAAAAACAGAGGCAACTTAGTGCAAATTCAAATTCATCCTCATGACTGGTAAAGAATGATCAAGATTCTGTGGGATATCTTGGTATAAACAAGAAACCACTCAAGTCATTCAGACCATCTGGAAGAGTTCTTTGAAATTCCTTTCTCTGCACTTCGTTGGGTCTCTAACACCTCTCTACTCTATACTCTGAACTTCTGAGTCTGCCTTAGTTCTTAGTGCTTCCTAGCCTTCTTGTTTCAATCAGTAACATTTTTGCACCTCTTGAAAACCTCAACACTCGTTTATCAGGGTAAAGGTAAAATGGGATTATGTAGACAATCAAAATTGCTGAACTCAAACTTTGCCTCAACTGGTTAAAAAAAAACCATGAAGTCAAGTGACTTACCTTCAAATTCTTGTTGACTATCAAGGACAACAGCAAAAGCCAATGATTTGGGAGTTGCTTGGACTTCCCTGACCTCTCCTTACACATTTTTCCTTTTTCAAATGGAGATAATTAGATGCTGGAGGTGTAACTTGGGGTTAGAGTACTTAACTAGCATACACTAGGCCTTCAATTCTATCATCAGCAAGAAATAAATGAATGAATGAGCAAATGAAAATGATTATACTGATATTTCTTGGGAGAAAACAGTATCTGGCACAGAACAGGTGCTCAGTAAATATTTATTAACTCATAAAAGAATTAGAAACTTAAAATGTCATCAAAGTATAAATGACATTAAAGCATTGCCACTGCCACCAACTATTTTAAATGTCTCTGGGACATCCATTATTTCCACCATATATCAAGATGGTAGCAACTGTCAGCTGACAAAGTTTCATATAGAGATATATGAATGCAATAATAATAGGAACATTCAAATATTATTTTTAAAAAGAAATATGGGATTCTAAATGTAGCTGGAGATTTCTCCTGTCCTGCAAGGGCCAGCAGCCACTCAGACCCAACTAAACACAAAGAGACTTATATTACTTGTAAACTATATGGCTGTGGCAGGCTTCTTTCTATCTAGTTCTTATATCTTAAATTAACACATTTCTATTAATCTATAAGCTGTCATCATGTGGCTTGTGGCTTACCGGTACTTTATATCTTACTTCTCATGGCAGTGGCAGCTGGCAGCATCTCCTGACTCAGCTGTCTGCTTCCCAGAATTCTCTTCTCTCCTTATTCCACCTACACTATGCATCCTGCCTGGCTACTGGCCTATCAGCAATTTATTTATCAATCAATCAGAGCAACACCTTCACAGCATACAGAAAGACATTCCCAGCAGCTAAAAGATGATAATAATGATGAAGACAGTAATGATGGTGCACTATTGACACAATTTCCTGAATACTTACTCTAAGTTTCCTATTAATGTGCATTGTTTTATTTACCTCACAATAACATGGCAATGCATATGTAATTATAATTACTTTACAGATATGCGCCTACAGTGCAAAGAATTCCAATTGCTCTCCAATGTTCTACAGCTAGGATTCTGATCACCAGGCTTTGAAGCTCCAGCAGCTTCTGGTCACCCAACCTTGTAGATTGTGCATCCAATATCTAACCCAATACCCAAATTAAATGAATGCCTAGTTCAATTAATGCTTATTGAATGAAGGGCTAACTCTAAAATCAGTATTCTCAGCATTCTGCATGCTGTCATTTATAATACCCAATCTTTTTCTTTGGCTCCTGATGCTGTTAGAAAGTATATGTGCTCACTTTCTCTTTGTTTAGTGAAACTTCAGAACAAGTGTAATCATTCCAGTTCTAGAAATGATGAAACTAATATTTGTAGCATGTGGGTAATCCACCCAAATCTACAAATAAACGTAACTAGGAAGTGATGGAATCTTTGATTTCTGACAAGTATAATTTCAAATCCTGACATTCTTAAAGTTATCTTTTGATTATATATAATTAAGGAAAACAAAAATACAAATAATCCTTATAGAACATTATGTGTAAGTGACAGAGCTATGTGTAGAGAGTTCATGATCACTTTACTATCACATTCTCCTATCACTGCAAATACAGACATATATACCAAAACAACTAGCTTCTTACATTATGGATTTAACATCATTTGAAACCTACAGTCCAATCATAGGCCAGATCTTCATTAGGTTAGAAAGGAAGAAATACAAAGTCCTTTTTTTATTTTGAACACTGATTTTCTTTCACCTGGCCAACTTTTTTTAATATTTTTATTTTATAATTAATTTAATTTTACATATCAGCCATGGATTCCCTTGTCCTCCCTCCTCCCACCCCCCAATATTCTCTCCAATCCACCTCCCATTCCCACCTCCTCCAAGGCAAGGTCTCCCCTGGGGAGTAAGCCTAGCCTGGAAGATTCAATTGAGGCAGGTCCAGTCCCCTCCTCCCTACACCAAGGCTGAGCAAAGTGTCTCAGCATAGGCAAAAAAGTGTCAATGTTGGTTACTTGGGATTTAATTCATAATTTTCACTGAAATAGTACAAAAAAGGAAAGGCAGCATTAGGAGTGCTGCAGGTTTTCAATGATTACCTTTAATAGGAGAAAGGCCTGGGCATGAAACACCCTCCACAGGGGGGTCCCTTTGATGTGATGTAAAGCAGCAGGTTACTGGCATTAGCAAATAGAGTTTACAGAGGTATATTAGAGGAGACTATGTCCTATCATCTTTCACTTTGGTTGAAGTGCGTGTGAGTGAGGCCACCTGCCACACAACTCCAGTGCCATACACCTAGTATAAAATCTCTTCTTATATGTGATGTGTACCTGGTACCAAAAATACCACCTTACTCATTCACCTAAGCTTTTCTGCCCTCAGTAACCAACCTGTTCTTTCTCCCTCTGAGTCTTTCACATTACCCAAATGTCAGTTATTTCAGATCTCTATTTCACTGTACATGCTGTCTCTATCTGCATAATCTTTCTGCTCTCACATTTTCTCAGCATAATCCCCACAAGTGACCACCCTTCATCCCCCGCTACCGTGATGCTTCAAATAACCCACAGCTCTCTATTCCTGAACTTATAAACCTATTTTTTTCAATAAATTATAAATTCTTAGATGATATGAACCCTCTTCTGTCCATCTTTGGACCTTTGTGCCTAGGCTCTGCAGGGTTTGGCACCTATTAGATGTTCTATTGTTGTGGGAATTTGCTCTGCCAATGATCTTGGGGTATCAGGCCCAACAGAGGCCTCGTTTTTTTCTGGGTATGTGACTGCTTAGAACTGAGGAGGGAGCATGTGCTCTCTCCCTCTTTGGGTCATCAGAGACAGCTGGTTCCAATGGGGAGATGTTAGAAACTGACCCAGGACAGTCTGACTTAAGATTGTTATGTTGTGTATTTCTGCTTGGAGTTTGGAGTCTGGAAAAACCAGACGCCCTTGGCCAAACTGCACATCCTGCAGAGGCAGAATGACCTTGGTCTAACTAAGAAGTATACTTTTTAGATATAGCCTTGAACAGTAATCAGCCAGCTGCAGAGCCTGGGAACCAAAGAGACTTCACCTCCCCCCGATCACTCTGACTTCTCCTGAAAATTTTCCACTCCCCTCTCTCAGCTCCCCCTCCCCGCTTAAAGTCCTCTATAAAAGTATTAACAGTTCACTTAATAAACAGAGCCTTGACACGACTCTGATTGACTCAGTTTCTCATTTGTGCTCGGCTCCCTTCCCTTCTCCCCCCATGGCTTTTTCAGGTGTTTCCCGGTTCGAAACCCACGAATAACTGGACCTGCGGGGCGGGTCAGGGAGATGCTTCAAGCTTTCAGGGGAGTATGATGTAATAGAACACAGGTAAAGCCATGAGACACGTGGTGATACATAGATTAATAGAACTGGGTTAATTTAAGATGTAATAGTTAGCTAGCAATTAGCCTGAGCCACAGACCAAATAGTTTATAATTAATATTAAGCCTCTGAATGATTATTTTATAAAAAAGGGCTGCTGCCTGGGTGGGACCAGGCGGGACTGAAAAAGTTCATTCTACAATTGTGCTGCCTGGGCAGGACCAGGCAGGACTGAGAAACTTCAGTCTGCATTCTGTGGTTCAGGGAATGGGGCCAGGGAGATGGCTCAGTCAGTAAAGTGCTTGCCTTGTGCATGAACACCTGAGTTTGATGCCCAGATCCCATGTAAAAAAGACAAGTGTGGTGGCAGACACTTGTAATCTCAGCCCTTGGGAGATGGGAACATGTGGAACCTCAGGGATTTTCCAGTCCAGCTTCTTCAGAAAGCTCCAAGCCAGCATGAGTCTCTGTCTCAACAAAAAAAGTAGATGGATTCTGTTAAATAATCTCCAAGACTGATCTCTGGCCTCCACAAGCATGAGCACATGTGTGTGCCTGTACGGATACATTACCCACACAAATATACACAAGTAAGGGGGGGGGGAGAAATTCAGTGACTAAATACATCTCAACACTTGAGGCAAGTAATGTCCCTTTTCCCTATTATGTAAAGCAGAAAATTCAAAAGGGCATATCAGTGGCATATGTTTAATGCAGCTGCCTAGTTAATCTGCTCACTTCACATAAATGACAATATGAGTTTACATTAAAATGCATGTCTCTATTGCAAATGACAAAATGAGATACTCAGAAAGAGCACAGAATTCAAAAGTAAACTATGACCCAACATGAGATGTAAGGGTCAGCTTTTAGAACTATTTGCATGTTCCACATGTTTCTACCTCCCAAGGGCTGAGATTACAAATGTGTGCCACCACACTTGGTTTTTTCACATGGGATCTGGGGATCAAACTCAGGTATTCATGCACAAGGCAAGCACTTTACTGATTGATCTGTCTCACTACCCCATTTACTAAACTACAGAGCATCTAATAAGTGCCAAAGAGATCATACACAGAGAGCAATTAATTCCTGAAATTTGCCTTGTATTTTCAAGTACAAGCTTTGGTTATCTCTATTCAATTTGTTTATCCTTTCATTTGTTCATTCATCCATTCATGTTCATTCATCCATTCATTCAGGAGTTAATTCTCCTTTGCATTTATCTAATTACAGTATCTCAAAACTGTAGAAAACTTACTCCTTCCCACCCAAAGTGGTTAAAAGTAGAACTAGAATAATCTTTGGCACAGTGTGATAGACAAAATTTTAAGATGACCCCTCAATGATCCATACCTCTAACATTTTCCTTCTGAATGTGGATAGTAGTTGATTCCTAGCCAATAAAATATAGCAAAGGAATGTCAGTTCTATCTTTATATTACATTATATAGCAAAGGTTAAAAAAGTTTCAGATGCAATTAAGTCCACTGATTAGTTGAGTTTTAGTTACCAAGAAGGATGTTTGAACTCTTTAAAAGAGAGTCTAGACCTTCCTGGCAGAGACTCAAAGGAACAGACATTCCATCTCTTTCTATTGATTGCTTTGCAGACACATGCTACCTCAAATTCTATGACCACGAGAATCATGATAACATGATGGTCTGATTAGACACCCTCACCCTGAAGGAAAAAAATACAGCCAAGGATTGCAGCACATGCTTATAATCCCAATGTTGGGGATTCTGACACAGGAAAATTGTGAGTTGGAGAAGAACTTTGACTACACAACAAGACCTTCTATCAGAAAAAGCCATAAAATAGCAAGTATATGATAAATGGTCAATTACATGAATCACCATGGACAAAAATGTCATCTAAACTACTGTGAGATTTTATCCCTCCTGATTACAATGTCTAGTATCACAAAAGATGAAAATTAACAAATGTTGGTAAGGACTTGGAGGAATGGGAATTCTCATAAACTGCTGATGGAATGTACATTAGTAGAGCCTTTTAAAATGAGAGTTTACTTTTCACTCATTTCACTGAATTTACCTTCTGAAGTTCTTTTTAAACATTTATTTATTGTATGTGTGCTTGTGTGTACACATAAATAGATGTAGGTATGTGGTTTTGCTCAACAGCATGCATGTGGAGGTCAGAGAACAACCTGCAAGAGTCAGTTCTCTCTGTTCACAATTTGGGAACCAGGAATTGAATTCAGGAGGTCCAGCTAGGTAACAATTGCCTTTACCCATTGAGCAATCTTCCTGGCCCCAAACCAGTATGAATGTCCCTTAGAAAATAAGTAATGAGGCCATCATATGACACAGCAATTTTGCTACTGAATACATATCATCAAAAAAGATGGAATCATTATACCACAAGACACCTGCACTCCCATGAAAATATTGCCTAACAATTCACAATAGCTAAAACACGAAAGCAACCTAAATGATATTAGTGGGTGAGTTAAAAAAATGTTGTATATGTATATTTTTCTGTGTGTGTTGCAGTTGTCTTCATCTTTCTGGTCCAAGTAAATCTGCTTCTGCCAAAACTACAATAATATGTTCTCTATTTTAACTCCATTCTCAAAGTACAAGCACCAGATAGCAAGGGGATGATACTGTAACAATATAATACAGATTATTGGCCTGTGGCCACATCTTTCACTGCAACATTGGTAGAAAATAAATATGATGAAATATTACAGGTATGTGATAGAATATTATTCATAATGCAATCCTTTCATTTGTGGTGATCATGGTAGGAGCTGTGAACTTTATGTTAACCAATATAAGTCTAATACAGAAAGATGAATTTGTTTTCACTCATATATTTTCACTCATTTTTAATAGGTTAATGGCAGTTTTGTACAAGAAGATAGTAAAATAGAAGTCATTAGAGTCTTGGAAGTGTAGAAAATCTACAGTGTTGTATGGTGATATTTTATTTGTACTGAAATGTGATTTTATTTGTATGTTAATAAATAAAGTTGCCTGGGGATCAGAGCTAATAGTAAGTCATAGCAGAAATCTGGCAGTGGTAGCACACACCCTTAATCCTGATCACATGACAGGCAGATCTCTGTGTGTTCAAGGATACCACCAGCATGGAGAAACACGCCTTTAATCTCAATAACAACCATAGAAGACCTGGAGGTCTGTATAGATGGGCAATGACAAGGAGGTCATGTGATTGGGTTTACAACCAATGAGAAGGCAGAACAGAAAGTCTATGAGAAGACAAACACACAGGAAGTAATTCTCTTGATGAGTAGGACAGCAGCGGCAATGAAGGGTAAGGTTTTTAGCTCTTAGCTCTGACCTCTTGGGCTTTCATCTCTGCATTGGCTCTGTGTTTCTTATTTAACAAGATGGTTACATCTACATCTGGTGCCCAACGTTCGTGGTACATACATCAGCTTGTCTGTGGCCTTTCGGGACCCGCTCAGACCTGAACTGCACACAGCCGGTTGTGGCGGCTTGGCGGCCCACTGGCTCCCCAGCTCAGGCCTAGCTCAGCCTAGGCTGCAGGCCCGACCGACCATAGCTAAAAGCCGTTACCACAGCTGGAGCTACTTGCTTAAAGCCAGTGCTACAAACAACTCAGGCCTGCTCTGCAAGAGCTACCGCTAATTACAGTAGCTACATGCAGCTTTTGGCTGAAACTCCAATGTATGTGGCTGGAGCTTAAGGAAGCTGGAGCCCAGGCTCGACTCGACTCAAATGGGAACACGTGGCTGGATTTAAGCTTTTAGCCAGAACTTGTGGCTACACTTTCATGCTCTCTCTCTCTCTCTCTCTCTCTCTCTCTCTCTCTCTCTCTCTGGATTTAGATGCTAGGTAACTGTTTTGAAATTCCCTGAGATTTCTACTGTCCTACGCAGATATGGTAAGTCAATTAAGATATCCCAGCTGGATCAAGAACAGAGAGGGAGAACAAGGAATAAAAGACCATGATAAATGAAGACCACATGAGAATAGGAAGAAGCAAAATGCTAGAGAGGTCCACAGAAATCCACAAAGATACACCCACAATAGACTACTCGCAATGGTCGAGAGACAACCAGAACTGACATACTCTGCCAATAGGATGGCCAAATATCCTAATTGTCATGCTAGAAACCCCATCCAAACTGAGGGAACCAGATGCAGAGATCCACGGCCAGGCCCCAGGTGAAGCTCCAGGAGTCCAATTGGTGAGAAAGAGGAGGGTTTACATGAGCGAGAATTGTTGAGACCAAGGTTGGAAAAAGCACAGGGACAAATATCCAAACGAATGGAAACACATGAACTATGAACCAATAGCTGAGGAGCCCCCAACTGGATCAGGCCCTCTGGATAAGTGAGACAGTTGATTAGCTTGATCTGTTTGGGAGGCATCCAGGCAGTGGGACCGGGATCTGTCCTCAGTGCATGTGCTGGCTGTTTGGAACCTGGGGCTTATACAATGACACTTTGCTCAGCCTGGGAGGAGGGAACTGGACCTGCCTAGACTGAATCTACCAAGTTGAACTCAATCCTCAGGGGAGTCTTTGCCCTGGAGGAGATGGGAAGGGGGGGGGGGCTGGGGGGAAGGGGGGGAGAACAAGGGAATCTGTGACTGATATGTAAAATTAAATTTAATAAATAAATAACAAAAGAAAAAAAAGATATCAAATATTTTAAAGGAAACTATTTAAAAGAGAATTTTTTTTCAACATTAAAAAATGGGTTTATGTGTACATTGGAAGAAAATTGGGCTTTGTTTGAAATTTTAGGCAGTCTGACAATGGAACAACTATAGGAGACGATTAATGTTGATCGAATTATGCACATTATTACTTTTCTTATCCTTATTTTGCTATTTTAAAAGATAGTCAATTTAAGTGGCAGGATAAAAGTTTTAGAAAAACCTGTTAAAGCTGTTAAAATGAATTATAGAGAAATTCAAATTCAGACAGAAAAAATTCACAGTGAAGTTGTTTAAGGATTGGATTATAAGGTTACAGAAAGAAAGCCTGTTTTCTCACAATCACCCTTAATTCATCCGGTAAACATACAACAGCTACCTGGTCAAGAGAATGCACATAATTTTTGGACTCCAGTTGAAATGTTAGACTTACAAAGGTTTGAGGAGGCAACAGTATCTTATGGCATGCATTCCCCATATGTAAAGCAAATGTTAAATTCCTGGTGGACTTATAATAGGATTATACCACAGGACAAATTGCTCCTGAAAAGAAACAAAGAGGTAATTCTATTAATTATTTAGGATATAAAATAGAACTACAAAAAATTAGACCCCAAAAGGTGCAAATTAGGAGAGATCGACTACAGACTCTTAATGACTTTCAAAGATTATTTAGAGACAGTTCTCATCTATGAACTATTGTTGGGGTAAAAAATGATGAATAATTTGTTCAAAACCTTAGAAGGTGATAAGGACTTAAATAGTCCAAGGGAATTAGCACCTGAAGACAAGAAAGAATTGGGCTTGGTAGAAAAGAAAGTACATGAAGGACACGTGGATCCTATTGATTCAAAGCTGGATTGCATTTTGGTTATTTTACCTTCTAGGCATTCTCCTACAGGAATACTAATGCAGAGGGAAGATATTATATTGGAATAGATATTTTTACCAAATAAACCGAATAAAAAATTAAAAACTTATGTGGAAAAAAATCTCTGACTTGATTTGGAAAGGAAAATTGAGACTTCGTCAATTAGCAGGAATAGACCCACCAGAAACTGTCGCACCTTTAACTAAAGAGGACATTGAAAAATTATGGACAGAAAGTGAACCTTGGCAAAGAGCTTGCAGCAATTTTTTGGGAGAAATTAACAGCAAATATCCCAAAAGAGATAGAATTGATCTTATAAAGAGAGCTGATTGGATTTTGCCTCGAATTGTACAGGAAAAACCCATATCTGGAGTTCGTACATTTTATACAGATGCAAACAAACAAGGAAAAGTAGGTTACAAATCAGAAAATTTAAGTAGAATGGTTCAAAGTCCTTATAATTCAGTTCAAAAATCAGAATTGTATGCTATTCTGTTGGGATTAATGGATTTTTCAGAACCTCTCAACATAGTTACTGACTCTCAGTATGCTGAAGGAGTGGTATTACATATTGAGACTGCAGAATTTATCCCTGATGCTTCAGAATTAACTTCACTATTTATTCAGTTACAAGATACAATCAGGAAAAGGAGTCATCCTTTATATATAACTCACATCAGATCCCATACTGGTTTAGCACAAGGTAATGATGAGATTGATAAATTATTGATAGGAAATGTGCTGGAGGCCTCAGAATTTCATAAAAAACATCATGTCAATAGTAAAGGTTTAAAAAAGGATTTTTGCATAACCTGGCAACAAGCCAAAGAAATCGTAAAGAAATGTCCTACTTGTTCCTTCTACAATCAGACACCATTAACAGCAGGATGTAACCCAAAGGGTACTCAGAGGAATGAAATCTGGCAGATTGATGTGTTTCACTTTGCAGATTTTGGAAAATTGAAATATGTACATCATACCATTGATACTTATTCAGGATTTCAATGGGCAACTGCTTTGAGTTCTGAAAATGCTGATTCTGTAATCACTCATTTGCTAGAAGTTATGGCCATCATGGGTATACCTGCACAAATCAAAACTGACAATGCTCCATCATATGTCTCTGTTAAAATGAAACAGTTTTTTGCTTATTACAATCTAAAGCATATTACAGGTATACCACATAATCCTACAGGTCAAGCAGTTATAGAAAGATCAAACAGAACTCCAATGGATATGCTAAATAAACAGAAAGGGGTAACAAAAACCCCAGAAATAGACTGCATAATGCTTTATTTACTTTGAATTTTCTTAGTGCTAATGAGAAAGAACAACAGCTGCAGAGAGACATTGGATAATAGAAAAAACTACAGAATTAAATTAGCCTATATACTTCAAGGATGTGCTGAATTCAGAATGGAAACCAGAATATGTGTTACATTGGGGACGAGGTTTTGCTTTTGTTTCTACAGGAGAAGAAAGGCTTTGGATACCATCAAAATTGATAAAGGTTAGATTTCAACAAGAAAGACCTCTTAATTAGAGGAGGTGATATTTCATCAACCAGCAAAAACCATCCAATTTAAACTAACTTATACCATTAACACATGCCTTTTTATTTAATCAGATAATAACTTGCTGAAAAGGAACCTCGCCAAAAATTAGTCTTGGGGAAAGGTTTTTGTTTTTGTCTTTTAGGAGAATGAAGGCTAAGGAATCTGAAGAACACTGGACAAATGAGACAACTGAAGAAAAAGGACTAATCATCTATCCCAGGAAACAGAGTGAAATGGCCTATGGATATATCATTTATAAAATTTTTTAAGTCTTCCTAAATGTTTTTTTCTGCTCTTCTCTAAAGACATTTAACACTATTGGTCTTGTTGTCCCAGTTCAATTAAAATTTAAAGCTGACTTTGGAGTTGGAGAATGGCTCTCTCCTTCTTTAAACTCAAGCATGTTGTTAAAAGGAAAATGCAAACTCCCTGTATCATGCTATGGGACAGGAGAAAAACCAAATTAATTAAGGGACTATTCTATTACTAATCTCAACTCTTTGATTCTATTCTGATTCTTTAAACTTTTCTTAAAATTTACAATATTTATAATATTGTATAATATTTATAAATATATATATATACATTTTAAACTTTGCTAAGATATGAATGGTCATATAGAGTACTAACTAATTCTAGAAAAAAGGCTTCAATTAGCTGCATATATATGTCTTTGTGTTCGTGACTCTTATCAGTTTTCTACAGGAAATCACAGCCAGGCCTAACATCAACTGAAGTCTCCAGGAGGAAGATGGGGCCCCACAACAACAACAATTCCATGTGGACAATAATAATATCACTAAGCTGACAAACATCATCTACAGATCAACTTTAGACTACAAAGTGCTCAGAGCAATTTTGAGAGGGTAGCTGAGATGATCCAGTTTCAAAGACTTGAGATAAACTCTGAACTTTGGCATTATGCTCAAACTGAACAACGAAGGATATAGTTACCTTTCCTAGAATTTGACAATTAACCTAAATTTTTTCTTATCAGAATAAAGATACCTTAGCCCATACCGAGCAGGAAGCAATTTTAAGAATACAATGCCCACATTCCCAAAATGGTGGCATGGGGTGGGTGTTTTTTTGATCTTTTAATGGGTTTTGAGTCTGGGATCATTTTCATTGTTTAGGAGGGTTGGTTACAAGTTGTTGTTAAGGGTTAGGAAAAGGGCTAAGCAAAGGAGATTAGATTTAAGGTTCTTGTTTTAAAAAAAAGAAAGGAAAAGAAAAAGAAAAGGACAATTACTAGTTTTAAATACTTTACATTGGATTGGATTTTTTAATAATGTATACAAATTATATATATTGAGATTGATATTGTTAGAAAATGCCATACGTATATTTCTAATATTGTTCAAAATATTATACTTATACTGTTCATTTAACAATGTAATGCAATTTGCTGATCCTTGAATGTTATCATTACGTACTATTAGGATATAAAGAAATGAAAGTTAGTGGTTAGGACCCTAGATCCCTTCCCTGCGCGCCAGTCACCCCTGGCAAGACCTGC
>CABHPP010130857.1:0-21808 GCA_902168425.1 Peromyscus attwateri | reverse complement strand
TTCACTTTAACTGTCATTGACCAGAATACCACATTCTCCTCCTTGTCGATGACAGCCCATGGTGATAATATTTTAGATCCCAATTCCTTAGTCCTCTCCTATCCAACACTGTCTGCCAGTCTTGTTCAGGCCAAACCACCACAGGTGCCATATCAAGGATAGAGCCTGGTACCTTCATAACAGGAAGGCAGCCACATCTATTACAATGATCTAAACAACCTGGGCCCTCTGATGGCTGGAGAACTCTGTGTCCTACTCTGGGGGTCAGGCCTCTGCCCTGCAACCAGAGATGGTAATGATGCCATAGGTGATTCAGTCAATGAATGTTCAAAGACCCTTCTCCACCTCTGCAATCTACTACTCCACACCTGCTCAAGACATGCCAGAAAAAAGTCTTCAAGGTGAATAAAGCCAGGAGGGGAGGAGGGAGACCAGAACTTAAAGCAGACACATCTCTACCTTTCAGCAGTGGATGCCCTCAGGGAGGAAAAATGGAAGTCCTGAGAGCTCAGGCTTGGCCTGGCTCTCCATGCCCATCTTCAGTCTCTATAATGACTGACAACGCAAGGGAATGAGTGGCATCCATCCTCCATTAAGACATGACCAAGGACACCACCACAGACACCCTGGCCACTGACCTAGCTAATCAGTCCCATGCACCATTACACAGCAATCACCTCCTTCGTTATCTATTACTCAAGGCTGTAGAGGACACCAAGACCGTTCTGTTTGGTAACACTTTATTTTCTCTGGGTTGAATTCTGACTCTAGAGCAGTGCAACCCCAAATCTGTCCTAGAAGAAGTATTACTTGCAGATTCCAAGAGCTGGCCCTGCCGATCTATTACAAGCATAAGTGCATTGAAAGTCCAGTATACCCAGTGTACCAGTGTACAACTGCTAAGTTGGGCCAAGTCTCTCTCTCTTTTCCCTCTACCACTCACCATGCCCCTCCTTCTCTCTCTCTCTCTCTCTCTCTCTCTCTCTCTCTCTCTCTCTCTCTCTCTGTGTGTGTGTGTGTGTGTGTGTGTGTGTGTGTGTGTTGCTATTCCTCTCCCTCACCCACTCTCTCTCCTTTTCTTTTGCTATGTTATTCAGAAGTGAGCCAAGGCTATGTATGATCACTAGGATATGTTCTAAAATACAAATATAACACAAGCTAAAGATTTCACCTTCTTAAACCAATTTTCACATCATTAATAACAAGACTGTGAAATGTGGAGCTGGAGGAAATTCAAGTGTTGTTGAAATGATTGCCTTGCAGGAGTGAGGAACTGGGTTTGGATACCTGAACCCATTTAGAAAGTCGGGCAACGGGGGGCATTTGAGTAATGCCAAGACATTAAAGACAAGGGTAAGTTCTTGAAAATTGTTGACCAGACAAGCTGCCTGATAGCAAACTTCCACGAAAATGAGGGTCACACTTTCAAAGACATGGGAAAGGAAAAAGAGGACCACACCCCAAGGGAATTCTGTCACCTCCCCATGATCACTATGCATGCACATGACACACAAACACAGAGGAATACACAAACATCTGAGGAAACATGATATCACATAGTTACCAGAAATAAGAGAGTGGTCACAAGTCTCCCAAAAGAGGTTCCTCTTGTGCTGCTCAAGCAGAGCTCATAGGAATGCCTTCCCCACTGCTGTAGGGGTGTGAGTACTGAGGTGCACTGAAAGTGGGAAGCACCTCACTTACCAGGCACTGACTTCTTCCTTGACTCTTTTTCAGTGGAGAAAATGCAGACAACCCTGGGATTGACAGCTTCAGGCCAGACACTCTGTCTGATGCAGAGTCCTGACCTCTGCAATGCCTGCACCCAGGATGTCCAAAAGACACCACCTGTCCATGGGGACTGGCCATTAACTGCCCCCATTGACAGTTTTTTGGAATTCCTGCCCTTGCCTCCTGCTCCAAGCTTGGAACAAACAGAGAATAAGGAATTGGATTTGATGACAGATGATCTATCAACTCCTCTGGATGCCTATGAGGGCATAAAAGCAAACCAAGACCTATCACTTTTCCCTTTAATACATGCCAACATGCAGCAGGCCCTGAACTACAATGATTCAGGGAACCTACAACAGAAGCTTTCTCCTGACAATGCCACCTTGGGAAGCAGCAGCCTTGGTCAGGATGAGCCTGGGGTGCTGCAAGGTACAATGGGCTGCAGCATGGACTTTGCAGACATGACTACTCTGGTGGCAGACTTTCACCTTCCACAACTCTTCAACTCAATCACTGAAATGAACTCATTCCAAGATCCCACAGCAACCCAATCCAAAGACATCAGGAAGGCTCAGGCCCAGGAAAGCTCCAGCATCATCAGTGTACCCGTGGACCAAGTGAGAAAGAATAGCCAGAAAGCCTCTGAGATGCTTGATGGGTCTACTCAGGCCAGAATCCAGCTCCAGGACCGGGTGAAGGAAGAAGAGGCTGTGGGCAGTGCTGGGTCCAATGAAGGGGCTATTGACAACATGCCTAAGCACTTGGAGTACAAAGCCCAGAAAGCCACACCCAGCATGCCCAGCAGAGCTAGGGCTCAGGGGCAACACAAGACCAAGAGATCCAGAGAAAACAACTCCAAGAAAACAGAGGAGCTGAAGCAGTCAAGGAACAGAGTCAAGGCAGAAGAAAACACCACCAAGCCAAAGAACCAGAGGAAGAGGAATCCTCTTGAACTCAGCCATGACAGCTTTAAAAAGCCTCGAACTCACCTTGGCATGCACATGCTAGAATTCGTGCAAGTCTTTCACCCACTAGGGAAGAACAGTGAGAAGGAACCTGGCATCTCCTCCTCCTGGGCTCGGCTACACTTCAGCAGCAACAAAGATCCCAGGACAGGCCCAGCCACCACATCTCTTCTGGATGTGCCATGTGATGGCAGAGGCCCTGGTAAAGCCCCGAGCAATGCTCAGAGACCAGAGAGCAATGCTCACAGGGAGTGTCCATCTCCATCCCAGTATGAGCTGCCCCCACCTGGGAAGGTCAAGTTAGTACCTCTGCCTTTTCCAGCCCTGGACATGCCATAAGCCAGACTGGTTTCTAGAAAGCCTCTCTCCCTGGCTTCACGCAGGGCCCCTGCAGTGTACCCTGTGAGACCTCATTCCCACTCGGCTCAGTCTACCACACTCAAGCCATCCAAACCAGCTCCTGCCAGCACTTCTTTGATGGCCTCTGACAAGCCAGTTCTGCCTATTGCTCCCAGTGCCACACGAGCTAACATAACCAACCCCATCCAGTCTTGCCCTGGGCCTCAGCCAGCTGTCTGCAGGCCAGTATCCTACAGGGCATCATCTCACACTTCACTACAGAGGGAGCTTGCCTCTGCTGACAAGAACAAGGCCCCATCACCTCACAACCCTCCAATCCAATATCTACTGCAAGACTTCAGCCAACAACCATTTCCACGGAGGAATGTCCACATTCCAGGGCCAGTCATCTCACAGCCCATCACACAAGAGTAGAGGGCAGAGAGGGAGGCCATGAAGAGGCGGGCTCAACAGGAGAGAGAGAATGCCGCCAAGTACACCTCTCTGGGAAAACCGCAGCTCTTCCTTCAGAGGCAGAAGGATATGGAAATTTCCAGATATTTTGGCTATGTCATGTAAGGGCTGGCCTAGTCTTTGGAACACAGTGCTATTCAACATAGAGAAGGTGAGATATATAGATATATATACATGTATACATTGGATATAAAGACATGGACGTACGTGTAGATTGGTAGGTATGTATTGAGTTAATGTGAATGATACGTACATACCAAGATTTATATCAAAATGGTCAGACATAATTTCAATACTTGTAAATATCTGAAGAGACTATAAGTGACTAGAGAAACTAAAGTCAGTTATATTTTATCCATGAGTAAGTATATAGAGAGTGTTTGATGGTTTCTTCGTACCTTTGCTGTTATTCATTAATGTTGTTGAAGTAGTAATATATGTACATAAATACATCATATACTATAAATCATGGTAGTGTTTATTTACGGTAAAAGTAATTATTCTCTTTGACTTTTATTTTCAAATAAAATAAAAGTCTTTGAACTTGGTATGTTTCCTATAGTGTATACTGTTATAGTAAACACACTCCTATTCTCACCACACTTCCTCCCATTTTGAACCACTCACCAGAGCCCTTTAATTATTACTAGTCTGGGGCAGAGCTCCTCCTAAATTTTCATGAAATGAAATACAGGATTCCATGTGCACCAGCAGCCACCACAAGGGGAAAATATACAATGTTGGCCAATTTCCTGAGTAGGGTTTCATTTGATTACTGTTTGTCTCAAGTTGTATCCATCTTTGAAATCACCCCTTAATACTTTATGTTATGTTTGTGTATTTGTTTGTTGACCACCTGAATTCCTGTGGAACACATGTGTGGAGTGCCCACAGAGGCCAGAAGAGGCCATTGGATCTCTGAGGTCTGGAATTAAGAGAGATTGGAAGCCACCAGGCGGTGCTCTTAAGAAGCCTGGGGATACTGCAAGAAAAGCAAGTGTTGTTATCTACTGAGCCATCTCATGAGCCTCAGTTGGATCCACATACTGCAAACAACATAAACTCTTTTTCCCTATGGCTGAAAAGACTTCACGTTCTACGAACATCCCATTTTATTCACCCGTGGCAATGCTGTTGGACACCATGCTTGGTTCTCTAATATTCTTGAAACAGTGCTGAGTCAACACTGATGGGCAAGTACCTCTCTAATATATTGAGTTCTTTGGAAAGGCATATATGAACCATGTGCTGGGCCAGGTTTTGGCTTTTGGAGGATCCTCCACACTGACATCCAAATCAGGCTGGAAATCTTTCCATCCTCTCCAGCATTGCATAGCATTCCTTTCTGTGTATTCTCTCAGTGGTGGCTGTCATTTCTAGTTGGCCTTGGATGGCATCTAGGAGGTTCACTATGCATTTCCCTGATTACTCCTCAATCTGAACCGTTGTATGTCCTCACTCTCCTTTAACAAATCAGGGAGGACTCTCTTTCTCTTTGCACTTTACTACCTGGGTTGCCTTCTTTCTTATGATGTATGTATTCTATATAATTCTAAATAATCTAAATATTAATCTTCTTACTGGGGTAGAATTATCACTGATGTCCTCCTATTCTCTAGGCTCCCCTTTTGAATAACTCTTTCTTTTTTTGTGGCAACAAATGTTTACTTCCCTGAAAGACCATCTGTCAACTACAGACAGGATTTCTTGAGTGGCTGGTGTGCTGCTCCATTCTGGCCTGTCTGTGAACATTTAACTCTTTCACATACTCTGTACTCTAATATTATCAGGGTAACTCACACCATTGCCTCTGAGGCATTTGGCACTCATTTGTGAGGGTGACACATAGGAAAAATAACTCATTGACTTGTTAATTTGCTTTTATATTCTTGAGACAGGTTCTCTGTCCTTAACCGTGCATGTTCAGGAACTAACTATGTTGATCAGGCTAGCCTTGAACTCACAAACATCAGCCTGCCTCTACCTCTGACACTATCTGTACCTCTGCCTATGACTCTGTGTCTGCCTCTGCAAATGGCCTGGCCCTGACGCTGGCCCTGGCCTTGCCTCAAGACGGTTGAGACTAAAGAAACAATCTCACAAACAAATAGAATCAAGTTTCAATCTGTCTAGGTGGATATCCAGGTTTCCAAGCATGACTGGATGAAGAGGCCATGTGGAAGCCAAGGTGCATTTTTCTTATCAAATAAAAATCTAAATATCTGAATATCTGCAGCCATGGCAGAGATACTAAGAATGTCATCCAGTTGTTGTAGGGGCCTTAGTGCAGAGGTGCACTGAAAGAACGGGGCATCCCACATACCAGGTACTGACTTCTTCCTTAACTCTTTTTCAGTGGTGCAAAGGGAGACTTCCCTGTGAATCACACCTCAAGCCAGAGACTCCCTCAGCTGCAGAACAGAACTCTGCTACTCCCACACCCTGGATTACCAAATGAGGACACCACCTGCTGATGGAGACAAGATATTGACTAAACCAACTAAAACCTTCAGAAATCCTGGTATTGCCACAAGCTCCATGACTGGAACAAACAGAGAATGACAACCTGCATGAGATGACAGCCAATCTGTCAATGCCTCTGGATGCTTATGAGTGCTCGAATGAAAACCAAGACCCATAGCTCCTTCCTTTCGAATACCCCAACATGCAGCATCCTTTGCACTTTACTGGTGCTGGGAGCCTAGGGCAGAAGCTTGCTTCTGACAAATCCACATTGGGAAGCAGCAGTCTTGGTCAGGATGAGCCTGGGACATGCACAGTTTGTTGGCCTCCAACATGGACTTGGAAGATATGACTATACTGGTGGCAGAAATTCATCTTCCCAACTACACAACTCCCTCTCTGAACTAAACCAATTCCAGGTGCCCACAGCCACCCAATGCAAAGATTCCAGGGCCAATCAGCAGTGATCAGGCCCAGTAAAGATAAGGTATCATCAGCACACACTTAAACCAGGTGAGGAGGAAGGAAGAGAAAAACCCTCATCTGCTTGATGGAGCTTCTCTGGCCAGAATCTAGTGTCAGGACCTGGTGGAGGGACAGAGCCTCGGAACAGTGCTGTGGCTAGAGAAGTTGATATTGACAACATCAACCAGCATATACAGGCAAAGCTCAGAAAGCCACACTCTGCAGGCCCAGCAGACATAGGAATCATAGAAGACAAGACCAAGAGTACTAGAGAAATCAACTCCAAGAAAGCTGAAGGAGCTGATGCTATTAAGTCACAGAGTCAAGACAGAAGACAGGTGCACTGTCCTCAACAACAAGAGGAAGATCAATCGACCTGTGCTCAGCCATGATGGCTTTAAAAAGCCTCAAAACCACCTCAGCATGCACTGCTGGAGTCTGTGAAGGTCTGTCACTTACTGTGGAAAAAGGGTGAGAAGAAAACTGTCATCTCCTGAACCTTCAATTCTTTGTGCTACTCTGTGCTCTAACAGTAACAGTTTGTTACACATTGGCCTCTGGGGCATTCACCATTATCTTTATCAAGGCTTACATATAGCAAGTAGAATTCATTCATTTATGAAGTCACTTTTAGTTTCTTAAATTGGAACCCTCTCCATAGCCCAGCATCTCCTAGAACTGAATACAGCTAACAGTCGATCACTGAACTCACAAAGACCTGCCTGCCTCCCCCTCTGCCTCAACCTCCATTTGAGCCTCTGCCTCCCCTACTGCCTCCACATCTGCACACACCTAGGCCAATGCCTCAAGAGTGCTGGGATGAAAGGAATTCTAAAACAAGCAAGGTGGAATCAAGGTTTTTTCTGTAATGTGGATAATCACGTTTCAGTGCATGACTTGATGAAGAGTCCATGTGTACTCCAGGGTACATTTTTGGTACGTACCAAAAATCCAAAGAGATGAAACCACATGTTTTCATTTCAGATTTGTTTGTTTTCCCAACAATCTGCCTTGTTTCAGTTGTAGGCTGTACTTTCTACAATGCCTGTGAAGCACTGACCTCATATGAGGTGTGCTCATGCTTTCCTGGATATTTTCTACTTTTGTAGTAAAGTTATGACTGCTTTTCTACTTCTAGGAACTGGGGCATCTGAGGAATTGTTTTCCCACTCTCCATAGAGTTTCATGGTGCATCTTTCTTCACAATATCTAACCCCCAACTACTGTGTATGCCCCAAATTGTTCATTCTAACAAGGGCTAAGTCCAGTCTAACTCACCTAGAAAATGTTAACCAACCCAGCAGGAAAAGATCCTACTACCTGAATGCAATGATCCTCACAGGGACAAATTTGAGTACAGCAGAATGATGGAAAGCAATGGCTTAGGGAGGCCTCTGGTTTGATCACTCTCTGTGTGTGGCTTAATGACAGATTTGCACACTGCCATGAGACTACTGTCTTCATTTTACACCTTAGGAGCAGCAGAAACACATTTGAATGGATATCTTCTAACCTTGATATTATTATTTTAACCTTTATGTATTCAAACTAAGGGTCTGGTAAAATAATCCTTATTAAAGAAGCTAAGGAAGCATTTTTCATATTAAAGCAATTCACACAATGCTGTACTTGTACTGAATCCTCAATGTCATTAATTCTCATTGTACTATTCATCGAACACGTTCTTTTATAGCTATACATTGTATACTGAGCCCAGTAACTTTGTGACCAAGGCCTACCCATTCCTCAACTCGCACCAAAAATCTTAGGTGTTGGTCATATGCTCAACAGCATTGCCTTCAATGTCAGGAATGGAACATATAGGTGTGTGTAATCTACCATCCATATAGATAGAGAGCATCAGGAGATATTTGTCTGGGACTGGATACATATGGAATAATATGATTATTATGAGTTACAAGAACTCTCCTGCAATCACCTTGACTACATTCTTCACATTAGCTGAAATGGTTGTGTTGTGTATAGACATCACATATTCCTTCTCCATTGCTCTGTTATTGAACAGCAAGATCAGCTAACACAGATGTTCCTGAAAAATGCTGCAATCTATACTGATGTACAAAGCAATAACATGTTCAATTCCTTGGAATCGTATAGATGGAAAATGAGATAGACCTGGTGTTGGTGTTTAAAGTGACTCCATACTGAAATAGAGAGAGGGTAGAATACTTCACATTATACCCACCAACTTATTGGTGTTTCCTGTGGAAGCAATACTTGGAAGTTCCCTACTTTCAGTTAACTCTCCATTTCTAGGATCAAGCATCAAGAAAGACCATTTTCCAATGGGCCGGGTGTTCAAATGCAAGTAATGTATAAAATGACAAGTCAAGTTTTCATGAACCTCCATGGCTCCTTCTACAATGTACTGTTAAGCTTCACAGCCACAGACCTGTCTATCACTTCATCCATCTCTTCAATTACTTTCAAAGGTCTCCATCCAAATGATCATCCATAACAATGGGATGTTCACTTGATTTTGGAATAGAAAGCCATGCTACTCTAATCTACTCCACTGCTCTCTCTCTCAATTCCATTGCGTTCCTACTTGCTGGACACTCCCTGAGCTTTGGATGGCCTGCTTTGTGCATGATCCATTTCTGAGTACCAGCCTGCCATCTCACCACAACAGCAGCCACTGAGTCTCAGCAGCCTAAACAATGACAACTCTCTCCATCAGCAACAGAAACAAATACCAAAGGAAGACCAGCAAGGAGGCCGACTGTAACAGTTACATCTGCACCTGCAACTTCATTAATCTCCTGCAAATCCACAAAGGTTTAGAAGGGAAATGTAGAGACCCAACCATTCCAGTCAACAAAACAATAGCAGTTGTCTTCCCTCTAGACCTGGAACTCCTCAGTCACTGGAGATTTTGTGGTGGGTTGCAGTACAAGATAAGAATTCCCTTCTGTAATCCACAAAGATGCCCCCACAATAAACTGCTGGCAATAGTCGAGAAATAGCCCGATTTGACCTACCCTGGTGATAAGATGGCCAAACACCCTAATTGTCGTGCTAGAAACCCAATCCAGTGACAGAGGGAACTAGATGCAGATATCCACGGTCAGGCCCTGGGTGGAGCTCAGGGAGTCCAAGTGGAAAGAAGGAGGAGGGTTTATGTGAGCAAGAGTTGTTGGGACCAGAGATGGATGGAATACAGGGACAAGTGGCCAAAAGAATAGAAACACATGAACTGTGAACCAATGGCTGAGGGGCCCCCAACTGGATCAGGCCCTTTGAATGGGTGAGACAGTTGATTGGCTTGATCTGTTTAGGAGGCATACAGGCAGTTGGACCGTGCCCTGTGCTCAGTACATGAATTGACTGTTTGAAACCTGGGGCTTAGTAGAGACCCTAGGCTCAGCCTGGGAGGAGGGGACTAGACCTGCCTGGGCTGAATCCACCAGGTCGATCTCAATCCTCGGGGGAGTCTTTGCCCTTGAGGAGATGGAAATGGGGGGTGGGCCAGGGGGAGGGGGCCGGGGCGGGAGGAGGGAGAAAGGGGGAAGCTATGGCTGATATGTAAAGTTGAATTATATTGTAAAATAAAATAAAATAAATTCAAAAAAAAGAATTCCCTTCTGTGCATGTGTACACATATCAAATTGGAGAGTTGTTTTGAATATACCTAAAAACTCTGCCTTCTCTGTACCAGTGTATACATCTCTTTGACATTTTAATATGTGGGAGAGACAGCCAACATCCTAATAGCAAAAATCCAGACAATTCCCCGCCAAAATGATGGAAGAGCCTGGCTTGGTCTATGAAAGCCAGCCTGCTGTCAGAAAGGGGGTTCCAGCTTGCGGCAAGTCTGACTCCTTCATAGCCTGCTACTCAATCAGTTTGCTGCTATTCTACGTTGGGCTTATAACTTAAACAGGAATAAAATAGTTTTCATATTCTGAGAAGTCCTAAGGAACTTCTTGGCCAACATCTCCTGAGGCTTAAGTCCCCTCTTGGCACTTAGCATTTAGCAGGCATAAGTCTTAAGGGAGTGCCATTTTTTCATCCATGCAGGATACCATCTTTCAGATTATTTAACTTACATTTATTTTCCTGGAGATGCTGTCCCAAAATTTTATTTTATCATATTTACTTGTTACCTCTTGAAAGCCTTTCTTTTCTAAAGAGCAACTAAAAGATAGTAGGAACTGAGAAGTGAGGACTTGGAAAAGCATTAGAAGGGGTAGTGGGTTTAGAAACTAAAATCACTATAGATTTTTAGAATTAATAAGTTCATTATTACACTGAATGAAATATAGTGTGTGAATGTTTAAAAATAAAAAGCACAGAAATGATGTTAATTAAACACAGAACACAATTCTATCTATCTATCTATCTAGCTAGCTAGCTAGCTAGCTAGCTAGCTATCTAGCTATCTATTTATCTGTGTATCTACCTGTCTGTCTATCTATCTATCTATCTATCTATCTATCTATCTATCTATCTATGTACCTTCTCTATATATCTCTCACTTTCACTCCACTCTTAGACCTCTCAATAACACAGGACCAGACTCATTTCAGTCTATGCTACTACAAAAACATATTTTTTTTCAGAATGGTCTATGACCAGGAGCCTGGATGAACCTTCCAACTTTTACTCATTGCCACTTGCAATGTGTCACATTATCTGACAAGTGGTCAGTCATAACAGAAATAGCAATGGTGAAAGACAAAGGCAGCCTGCTGGCCTATGAAAAAGGACAGTCTTATTGTAGAGCTTTGCCAAGCACTATAAAACATGAAACAATCTGCATGAAGGAACAGTTCTACTAAGCTGGGAATGTAGCTGCAAGCTACAGCACTAGCTCATTGTAAAAGAGGTCCCAAGGGAAAGTGCTGACAGCTCATGTGAATGCAGAAGGAGAGCTAAAAAGGCTCCAGAGTCATTTTCAATGAGGACTGACAGACACTGTCATAGTGGTGCTTGTTGAAGCAGTTAGACTAAGAAATGTATATAAATGCATATACAGAACGCTGTATGTCTGAAGTTGTATCCATCTGTGAAATCAACATTTTAATACTTTGTTTTGTGTGTGTGTTTTTGTGTCATCCATCACTATGCATTTCCCTGATTCCCCTTCAATCTGAACATCTGTATGTGCTTATTATCTTTTTATTATATCAGAGTAGAATGTCTTTTTCTTTGTTCTTTACTACCTGGGTTGCCTGATTTCTTATGATTTATGTATTTTATCTAAATCTATATAATCTAGCTATTAATATACTTACTGAGGTAGCAATAGCAAAGATGTCCTTCTGTTCTCTAGGACCCCCCTCTCAAACATCTGTTTCTTTTTCTAGCAACAAATGCTTTACTTCCCTGAGAGACCATCTATTAACTACAACCAGGAATTCTTGAGTAGCTGGTGTGTTGCTCCATCCTGGCCTGTCTCTGAACATTCAACACTTTGACATACTTTGTGCTCTAATACTTTCAGGGTTACTCACACTATGGCCTCTGAGGCATTTGGCATTTCATTTTACAGTGTGGCACATAGGAAATGTGTTGGAGGCTGACCCAGGACTGTCTGACTTAGGATTGTTATGTTTTGTATTTCTGCTTAGAGTTTGGAGTCTGGCAAAACCAGACGCCCTTGGCCAAACTGCAAGTCCTGCAGAAACAGGACGACCTTGGCCCAACTAAAAAGTATACTTTTAGATATAGCCTTGAACAGTAATCAGCCAGCTGCAGAGCCTTGGACCAAAGAAACCTCGCCTCCCCCCCGACCACTCTGACTTCTTCTGAAAATTTTCCACTCTCCTTTCTCTGCTCCCCCTCCCTGCCTAAAGTGCTGTATAAAAGTCTCAGCCCCCAATTAATAAACGGAGGCTTGACATGACTCAGATTGACTCAGTGTCTCATTTGTGCTTGGCTTCGTTTCCCTCTCTCCCCATTGGCTTTCAGGTGTTTCCCGGCTCGAGACCCACGAATAACCTGACCTGTTGGATGGGTCAAGTGGCGCCCAACGTGGCGGCTCGAGGCACGGCGATTCACAGGACGATAGACAAAAAGAAGGTCTGGCCGGACACACATATTCTGGTAGCGGCACCTGGACAGCATCACTCGTGTGACGCGGGTACCGTGAGTTAAGACTTGTCGTCCAATAAGCCATGGGAAAAGTATAGTATAAAGGAGCTCTCTTCATTAAGGAGATGAAGAGCAAATCTCAGGGAGAGGGGAATAAGAGTTAAAAAAAAGGGATCTGATAAAATTCTTCTGTTTAAGATATTAATAAATTGCTCAGAAACGGGGAAAATGTCCCTGACGCCTTTTTTAGTTTTTATGGTGTGATTAGAGACATTTTAAAATGAGCTCAATCTATGTTTTATGTTGTTATGTCCTTGTCTTTTGTCCGGGTGATTTAGCATCTGTATTCTGTGCCTGCATGAGATGCACGGGTAGATCTGGGACCTGTGTGTGGGAGCAGACATGCCCAGAAGTCCCCAGGTCCCCCCTCTGGAGGTTTCCTCCGGAGTGGTCTGGAGGCTGTTTGTGGCCACTCCCATCTGAATCTGTACTTTCGGGTTTTGTAGCCGAATCACCACCTCACGGATTATGTCTGTGTGTCTGTTCTTGTCGTCTTTGTGTGTTTTTGGAGTCTGTCTTTTGCCTCTATCTCTCTGTCTCTCCATATGGGGCAACAACTAACTACCCCCTTAAGTTTGACTTTAGATAACTAGAGAGATATGCTCGCCCGGGCTCACAACGCTTCTCTGGATGTCAAGACTGTTGCCTGCTTCCTCCCTTTACCCTCTTAATAAAAAGAAACTAAGCTGCCGTTAGTCCCTGCACCCCCCCTTTGTTCTCAGGCTGCGAGGGTTCCCGGCGGGCAGGAGCTAAAACCTGGTCTGGATCTGGCTCCAAGAATGGAATGTCACTCCCTATATGAGTCTGGTACAATGCTGATGCAAATTTAGATTTCTAGATTACTGAGAGGAATCACAAGAAAGACTTTGATATAAAAGGTTATAGATAAAAGGTCAATAAACTGTTTGTTATGGTTTCTTATACCTGCAAATACTGAATTTAAAAGTTAATTCTGGTTGGTTTTCATCTTAAAAATGGCTAATGATTCTGCAAACTGCTTATATGAACAGGTATATGACTTGAAAATGTAAGCAAGCTTTAACTGTATGAATGTATGTATGTATGTATGTATGTATGTATGTATGTATGTTGGATCCAACTGTGTGTATGTGTGCAAGTAATTACTGTTTTAAAAAAATATGTGTAACACCTAAGTACTTATGTCGAGTCTGGTTGCAATGATGGACCTTGGCAGTTTTAAAATTGCCAATGTCAGATGATGATCACCGGAAGCACCAGCCATAATAAAATAAAACAGACAGACTATGTGCTGCCAAAGGTAAGATCAAAGAAATCATCCAAGCCTCTAAGTAAAAGATTATGATGATGCCATGTTTTCTCCCCCTTAAAGTAAAAAAAAAGGTACTTTATTGTTGATATTACAAAAGACATTTGAGAGATCTCAATCTTTTAAAAACAGCTTTTATAGTTAAAAACCAATGACATAAAGATGTTTCTCCTTACCCAGGGTAACATTCAGGCTTAAAAATCTCTGTAGCCTCCTTGTATTTGCTAAGTTTGTTAAACTTAAGTTATTTGGATAAGCTGATGCATATATATGTCTTATATTGACATTTTGTTTTGGTTTCTTTACTGAATCTGTATTTGATGCTAAAAGAACTTCAACTTAAAAGCATTGTTTTTAATAGTTAGTGGTAAATCATCAAGTTTCTTTTGATTGTAGTCAGGATAAATAAGTACTGATGTAATATTACAGGGATAAGTTTGCTCATTCACTCAGTCCCTTGCATATGTTTTCGGGGTTGAGCTTGAAACAAGTAATTGGAAACAAAGTTTGTCTATTCAGATACCTGGACAGCCCTCATACTTCAGAGATCTACAAAATATGGCATTTAAATGTTGATCTAAAAGTTTATTATATCAGACAGGCTTTCTGCCCGGCAAAGGGTTAGGAAAGTTTGAACAGGGGGCGAACTCAGCCCATCATGCCCACCCCCAAGCTGGACAAAAATGGATTAGGGACACACTCCGTTGTCTTAATGATTTTCGGAAAGCTTCTTGGAGATATCAATTGGCTAAGACTTTATTTAAAGATAACCAAGGGAGAAGTACGTCCCCTAAAGGATATTCTCAGAGGGGATTCTGATCCCCTGTCCCCTAGATATCTTACTACAGATGCAAAAGAGGTATTACTAAAATTGAGTCGGCCATCGACCAACAACACACAGGATATTTTGAGCCAGCCTTACCCTTATATTTGGTCATTTTTTCTACAGATTTTGCCCCCACTGGCTTGTTATGGCAAGAGCCTGTGCCCTTACTTTGGGTACACCTCCCGGTTGCTAAAGGAAAGTCCTTCCTTTATATCCCCTGCTAGTGTGCCAGTTAGTGATGTTAGGAATAAGAACCTCCACTAGATATTTTGGAAAAGAGCCTGACGTTACCATTATGCCATAAGATAAGGAACACCCAGAATGGCTGTGCACCCGTAGTCCTGACTGGGCCATCCTTGTCTGTACCTATGTAGGGAAATTTGATACACAGATGCCCAGTAATAAACTTCTACAATTTTTCTCCCTTACTTCTTTTGTTTTTCTCAAGAATACCCGAATGGAGCCCACCCCTGTGCTTTTCATAGATGGGTCAAAAAATGGTAGGGGCTTTACAGGTTTTAGAGATGGTCCCAGTAATTAAACCTGTTACTTCCACCTTCCAAATGTTCTCTGAATTACAGAAATTAATCTGACAGAGGTCATTGCCCTTTTTATTGGCCATATTCGTGCCCACACAGGCCTGCCTGGGCCCTTAGCTCGGGAAATGAGCTTGCTGATTCTGCTACACGTTCTATCTTAATTTCTCATTTAAAACATGACCAGGTAGCAGCTGCTCGTGAGGCTCACCGCCTTCATCACCTCAATGCTCAAACTTTGAGACAAAGGTTTTCCATTACCAGAGAACAAGCTAGAAAAATTGTAAAAAGCTGTAAAAAATGCCTGATGCTCCTACCTGAACCCCATTATGGAGTAACCCCAGAGGACTTATACCTGGACAGATATGGCAGATGGATGTCACCCATGTTCCTTCCTTTGGTAAATTAAAGTTCATACATATTACTGTAGATACATTCAGTGGATTTATTTATGCCTCCGCTCACAGTGGAGAAGCCACCAAAGATGTTATCAGTCATATGTTACATGTCTTCACAGTGCTGGGTCAGCCAAAATGTGTAAAAACTGATTATGGCCCAAGATATACTAGTAGTAAATTTAAACAATTTTGTCTACAATAAGGAATTAAACACATCACTGAAATACCCTATAACCCCCAAGGCCAGGGTATCGTGGAGAGAGCTCACCAAACTTTGAAAAATACTCTTAATAAACTCAGCTCACAAGAGATATTGTTTCCCCTTAAAGGAAACCAAAAAGCTCTGCTTTCTCATGCTCTCTTTGTGTTAAAATTTTTGACACTGGGTATTTTTAAAAAAATCTGCGGCTGAGCGACATTGGCACCCAGAAACTAAACAAGGATATGCTCAGGCCCTTTGGAAAGATCCAATCACCGGAAAATGGGGTGGCCCTGATCCAGTTATAATCTGGGGGAAAGGGTCTGCATGTATCTATGATTCCAAGGAGAATGGAGCTCGTTGGCTACCAAAAAGGCTGATTAAGCCCTACTCTGCACAAGCTACCTCCCTAGACTAAGGAAATAATAACTGTTACGTCCAGGACACAGCCCTGAGACAAAAATTCTTTTTCCTTCTCTTACAGAAACGCCTGCGGCTTGGAAAATAAAGGGAGCCACGGACCTCTCAAAGGAGGGACCTGTTTGTCCGAGACCTGTTCGTCCCTGGCCTCGAGGAGTCAACCCCTGCTTCATGGTCTGCCTACTACTCCTCCCCCTCTTTTGCATTTCCAAAGAAAGCCCCCACGCTATCAAAAAGCTTGCCTGGCGGATTTTAACACAAACAGGAGAGGAGTTCTGGAGGGTTACTGCAAACCACGCCCCTTACTCCTGGTGGCCGCCACTCACTCCTGACTTCTGTCAGCTGGCTGCAGGATTAGATTCTTGGGATATGCCTACTGTTAGCCAACACCAGTTGGGGGACATGAGAGGACAAACATTTACAGGCTGCAACTATCCTCGCAGTTCTATAGACTGGTCAGGCCCTTCTGGAAGGTTTTATGATGCTAGCCCAGTGGGGATCACCCCAGGCTGTGTTAGTCCTATACCCGTTGTAGGTTGGAACAATCTGACTTCTATGTCTGTCCCAAGGATGGTAGGAGCCGAGCCATGGCTGCCAGATGTGGAGGAGTCGAGACTTTCTTTTGTGCTCGATGGGGGTGTGAAACCACAGGGGCAGCTTACTGGAAGCCATCTTCATCTTGGGACCTTATTTCAGTTACAAAGGGATACAGTGAGCCTGACATAGTAGCCGTTTCTGCTATGGTTCCTATAACTGGAAAGTCTATAGTCGCAGGCTGTCACTACCTTTAAACATAACTTTTACTCCTCAAGGCAAGGCAAATCGAGAATGGCCCTCGGGAAAAACATGGGGACTCCACTGGTATCTCTATGGCGTAGACAAAGGAGTCATTTTCACGATGCAACTAAAAATAGAAAACCTGAGCCCAACATCAATGGGCCCCAATTTAGTTCTTCCTGACCAAAAGGTTCCCTCCAACCACAAGAAAGTGCCATCAACTTGTCCCTCCCCCAACCCTGCACCAAGCACCGTGACTAACATCATGGGTTCCAGTAACAGCACTCTCCTTATTCCTTTTGGGGGAACTAGGGATAGATTGTTTAATTTGGTCCAGGGAGCCTATATGGCCCTAAATGCCACAAATCCAAACAAGACCTCGGATTGCTGGCTTTGCCTTACCTCCAGCCTCCCTATTATGAGGGAATTGCCTTTCAGTCTGCTGCAAACAACCTCACTTCTCTGAGCAGTAGGTGTCAGACTAAGCCCCATAAACTGACACTCTCTGAGGTCTCTGGGCAAGGTTCCTGTTTGGGCAGAGTCCCACCGACCCATAGACATCTCTGTAGCCAAATACTGACACCCTATAAAGGAAGCTATTATCTCGAGGCACCCAACAGGTCCTATTGGGCTTGCAACACCGGATTAACCCCTTGTGTGACTGCTCAGATATTCAATCACTTCCATGAGTTCTGTGTACTTGTTCAGCTATGGCCTCGTGTCACATATCATGAGGAAAACTCAGTGATAAAATTCTTTAAACAAAGGGGCAGATACACTCGAGAGACTGTATCCATGACCATTGCCCTATTGTTAGGTATTGGAGGCATTGCTGCGGGTATTGGTACCAGAACCACCGCTCTTGTACAAAACAACCACCTGATGCAGCTACAGATGGCCATGACCACCGATCTAGAGGCTATAGAAAGATCCATTTCAGCCCTTGAAAAATCACTTACTTCACTTTCAGAGGTGGTACTACAAAACAAAAGAGGTCTAGATCTATTGTTCCTGAAGGAGGGAGGTTTGTGTGCCACCCTAAAGGAAGAATGCTGCTTTTATGCTGATCACACTGGTATTGTCAGGGAATCGATGGAAAAATTAAGGGAAAGGCTAGCTCAAAGAAAAAGGGAATTTGAAAATCAACAGGGGTGGTTTGAAAATTGGCTACAAGGGTCCCCTTGGCTCTCCACCTTGCTACCTACCATTCTTGCCCCTTTAGTTGTCCTTCTCCTTCTCATTTATTTTGGTCCCTGGGCTTTTCAGAGGCTGACTCGATTTATCAAAAGTCAGATTGATTCGGCCTTACCACAGCATATTTCAATTCATTATCATAGACTGGATACAGAGGAGAACAGCCAGGAGCCCTCTCAAAGGCTCAGGTTCAGTGCCCTTGGGTCCTAACACCCCCTGGTCCTATCAGGACCATGATGGAGATGCCCCACACAGACCCCTCGACTCGGGCGAGGCAGCCCCTGTGTGAGGGAAAGCTCCAGGCATGGCTGGAGTGCAGCTGTGACTGCACAGACTGGGGACGTGGGTGCCCTAATAACCCGAGAGTCTGGATTACATGCCCCGTTGCATAATGGTTGTGCAGTAATAGCTAAATGCTCAGCAATCTCCATTCCCTCAAAAAACTGCACGGTCCGCTGATTCCGGCACCACGGGGATGCCTGCGGTGCTTGATTCTGGGGAGACATTGCCTCCTGGACCTTTCTTCTCATTACTTAGAGGGACGGGGCCCCTGTGATCCTCCAGACCAGAAGCTATCCCTTCAGACCCAGATCTCTGAAAGCTTGATCACAAACGTGGTCCATTTTTTAAGAAAAGAGGGGGAATTGTTGGAGGCTGACCCAGGACTGTCTGACTTAGGATTGTTATGTTTTGTATTTCTGCTTAGAGTTTGGAGTCTGGCAAAACCAGACGCCCTTGGCCAAACTGCAAGTCCTGCAGAAACAGGACGACCTTGGCCCAACTAAAAAGTATACTTTTAGATATAGCCTTGAACAGTAATCAGCCAGCTGCAGAGCCTTGGACCAAAGAAACCTCGCCTCCCCCCGACCACTCTGACTTCTTCTGAAAATTTTCCACTCTCCTTTCTCTGCTCCCCCTCCCTGCCTAAAACACTGTATAAAAGTCTCAGCCCCCAATTAATAAACGGAGGCTTGACATGACTCAGATTGACTCAGTGTCTCATTTGTGCTTGGCTTCGTTTCCCTCTCTCCCCATTGGCTTTCAGGTGTTTCCCGGCTCGAGACCCACGAATAACCTGACATGTTGGACGGGTCAGAAATGTAACTCATTTGTTTATTAATTTGCTTTTAGTATCTTGAGACAGATTTTCTCTCCATAACCCTGCATGTTCATAAACATGTTGATCAGACTAGCTTTGAACTGACTAACATCAGCCTGCCTCTACCTCTGCCACTATCTCTGCCTCTGCAATTGCCCTGACCCTTACCCTGACCCTGGCTCTGCCTGGAGTGCTGAGACTAAAGGAATGCTCGCACAAACTAAATGGATGAACTTTCTTTCTGTCTATATGAAAACCCAGATTTCCAAGCATGACTGGATGAAGAGGACATGGGTAAGCCAAGGTACATTTTGGTACCTACCCAAAATCCCAAGAGACTTAACTGAATGTGTTTACAACTGGAACTCAACTCAGACTGATGTTTCCGAATATCTGCAGCTAAAGCAGAGATCCTAAGAATGTCATCCAGCTGTTGTAGGGGCCTAAGTGCGCAGGTGCACTGAAAGGAGGGGGCATCCCACTTACCAGGTACTGACTTCTTTCTTGACTTTTTTTCAGGGGTGCAAAGTGAGATTTCCCTGGGAATCACACCTTAAGCCAGACACTCCCTCAGCTGCAGAACAGATCTCTGCTACTCCTGCACCCTGTATACTCAGATAAGGACACCCAACTATTGATGGGGACAAATCATTAACAGACCCCATCCACAACCTTCAGAATTCCTGGCATTGCCACAAGCTCCATGAATGGAACAAACAGAGAATGACAACCTGCATGAGATGGCAGCAAATCTGTCAATGTCTCTGGATGCCTATGAGTGCACAAAAGAAAACAAAGTCCCATCTCTCCTCCCTTTAGCACACCCAACATGCAGCATCCCTTGCACTTCACTGATGCTGGGAGCCTTGGGCAGAAACTTGCTTCTGACAATGCCACATTGGGAAGCAGCAGTCTTGGTCAGAATGAGCCTGGGAAATGCACAGTGTGTTGTCCTCCAGCATAGACTTGCAGACATGACTACACTGATGGGAGAAGTTCACATCCCCAAATGTTCAACTCCCTCTCTGAACTAAACCAATTCCAGGTTCCCACAGCCACCCAATGCAAAGACTCCAGGGTCATCAGCAGCGATCAGGCTCAGTAAAGATAAGGTGTCATCAGCACACCCTTAAACCAGGTGAGGATGAAGGAAGAGAAACCCTCTAATCTGCTTCATGGAGATTCTCTGGCCAGAATCCAGGATCAGGACCTTCTGGAAGGAGAAAAGCTGTGGCTAGTGCTGTGACCAGAAGCAGATACTGACAAAACAAGTCAAGCAAATGGAGGGCAAAGCTCAGAAAATCACACTCTGTAGGCTCAGTAGACCTAGGGTTCATGGGCAAGATGAGACCAAAAGAGCTAGAGAAATAAACTCCAAGAAAGTTGAAGGAGCTGAAGCCATCAAGTCAGAGTCATGGCAGAAGAGAAGCCCACTGTCCTCCACAACAAGAGAAAGTGGAATCCACTTGAGCTCAGCCATGATGGCTTTAAAAAGCCTCAAACACACCTCAGCGAGCACATGCTGGAGTCTGTGAAGGTCTGTCACTCACTGTGGAAGAAGGGTGAGAAGAAAACTGGCATCTCCAGAACGTTCAACACTTTGTGCTACTCTGTGCTCTAATAGTATCAGAGTTTGTTACACTTTGTTCTTTGAGACATTTGTCATTATCTTTTTCCAGGGTTACATATACTAAACAAAATGATTTATTTATTAACTCACTTTTAATTTCTTGAGAGAGGGACCCTCTCCATAGCCCAGCATGTCCTAGAACTGACTACATCCAATAGGCAAGCATTGAACTCACAAAGATCTGCCTGCCTCCCCCTCTGCCTCAACCTCCATCTCAGCCTCTACTTCCCCTTCTGTCTCCACTTCTGCCTCCTCCTCTGCTGCTGCTTTAAGAGTGCTGGGACTAAAGGAATGCTCCAAGAAACCAGGTTGAATCCTGATTCTTTCTGTACATGTGAATAACCACATTTCCATACATGTCTTGATGAAGAGGCTATGTGTACTCCAGGGTGCATTTTTGGTACATACCTAAAATCCAAAGACACTAAACCGCATGTGTTTACAACTGTAACTTAACTCAGATTCATCTTTTCCTGACAATGTACCTTGTTTCAGTTGTAGGCTGTACTCGCTACAATGCCTGTGAAGCACTGAACTCTAATGAGGTGTGCTCATGCTATCCTGGGTATTTTCTGCTTTTGTGGTAAAGTTATGATTGCTTTTCTACTTCTAGGAAGTGGGGTATCTGAATTTTACTGAAGAATTGTATTTACCCTGTTCATAGAGTTTCATGGTTGTAAACGAATTTCTAAACGGTCTTATTAAATAAGAAACACAAAGCCAAATATAGGGGTGAAAGTCTTAGAAATCAGGGAAATAGTGATAGCCACCAACCTTACCTCTCCAGTCCTGCAGCTACCAAAAGGGAGCTACTTTCTGTCTTACCCTCACCTTTATTGCCTTACTGTTCTGTTCTCTCGTTGGCTCTTAGCCCTGCTACCTCA
>CABHPP010130856.1:37586-59369 GCA_902168425.1 Peromyscus attwateri | reverse complement strand
TGTGTGTGTGTGTGAGAGAGAGAGAGAGAGAGAGAGAGAGAGAGAGAGAGAGAGAGAGAGAGAGAGAGAGACAGACAGAGACAGAGAGAGAGACAGAGAGACACAGAGACAGAGACAGAGACAGAGACAGACAGAAAGAGAGAATGAACACTCTTGTCTCTCTTGTAAAGACACTAATAGCATCCTTGGGGCCCCACCTTCATGACTCCATTTAATCACCTCCCAAGAGCCTCGCTTCTGAATGCCATCATGCTGGGGCTTAGGACCTCCTTACAGGGGCATGCAAACCTTTAGTCTCTAGCAGGAACTTGGAGCCAGACCTCAGAAGTGTCTTAACCTTTGTTCTCTCCTCTTTTCCTCACTTTCTCAATGCTATTTTGCATCCGGAGTCCTAGGCCAGGAGGCACTCCTGGCTTTTGCTCCTGCAGCCCCTGGCTGCCAGTTTCATCAGGTGAGTTCTAAGAGCTAACTTTAGTATGGGCTGCTCTGTACCCAGAAACAGGAAAGGGCTGTCTGGGATTGCGGCTTTCCCATCTGGAGCCTGAGAGGAAGATTATTTCCTCCAGCTTCTGTCTCTGTATAGGGGAGGTCCCGGGTACAGGAAACTTTGTGAAGGGAGGTGTTGGGGTGCACACTGCAGCTAAGCAGCAGCTGCCATGGTGACTTCTGTCCTCGCCCAGCCCTGTCAGCACTGGAAACTGTTGGAAACACTACTAACCTTGCGACATTTCTTGGCAGAGGCTGGGTATGGGTAGGGCACTTGCTGTCCTTGGTAAGGCCAGAATAAAGTTATGAGCAGGAGCTCTGATGTGACGGCATCAGCCCAACATAGGAACTTCCTGACTCATGTGTCCAAGGATGGACTGGCTTTGGGGACTTAGTTCTCTGCCTCTGGAAGTGTATAGGAGCATGGTGGCTACCTCAGAGGTGCTGTGTCCAGGCCCCAACAGGAAGACAGATGGGCAAGGGGATCTCTGACTATGTGTCTGCTCTGTGGATGATGGGAACAGGTGAGGTGACAGCTTCTGAGGGGGAGGAGAGGGCAGAACAGACACCTTCCATTTTAACTTGTTGACTCCAGGGAAAAAGTGGTCTCAGACACCTGTAGTTGGCAGCTCATCTCAGAAAGACATTAGCCTACGGAGAATGGCCCTCCATGAGTCCATTTGCCCATGTCATCCAAAAATAGTCCATCCCAGGCCTCTCCCAGGCACTTCTCATACTTCTTCAATTTGAAAGCAAGCAGTCTCCCACAGCTCTCATGTCATTCATATTCCTGGCCATCCTCTAGTCATTAGCTCTAAAGAATTTGAAAAAGGAGAACATGTTCATTTCTCATCTGGAACCAAGTCTCCTGGGTGGTCCAGTCAGCTTCTGGGCTGGAAGTGGTGAGGAATTCAAATCTAGCACCACTTACAGACTCACAATGACCAAAGCAGAGCTGGAACCCCGGGGAATCGGGAGCCTGACGCTAGCTGTACCTACTACGTGCCATGCACCTCACAGACCTTCTCCCTATTGCAACAGCCTCAGAAGGTGGGTGCTGCTACGTGCACTGCCCTCCAGGGACTTGGGGAATCCTCAGATGACCTCAGGTATCTGATCACATTTTCCTCACACCCCGAAAGGACATTGAGAAAATCCCATAGAACAGAGAAGCTAAGAGGAGACTTGGTTCAGTTCCGTTTAGCTTCAACCTTTGTGGGCTGCTGTGGGGTGGGGATGGGCCACACAGACCTACCAACTAAGAGAAGCATGAGGCAGGGTTGCTGCTGCAAGGCGAAGCTAGAGAAACAGTACTGTGAGGGGGGTGCACATGAGCCGCCCTAGGCCACTGCCAGTTCTGCGCTTACCGCCTTTTAGCATTTAGGAAACAAGGAACTGAGAGATCAAGCCCCACAGGAGAGCGGGAATTTCCACTCTTGCACCACTGTGAGTCTGTGTGGGTGATGCAAGCTCAGGACAAGTGATGGCAGTGACAGGAGGTGGTCAGAGACAAGATGACCCATGTTTGCACTGTCATGTCCCCTGTGCAAGTTTAGGGCCACCTCTAAACAGAGGGAATGCCTTCTTCCTCTAGGACTATCGCTTTCCCTGAGGTGGAATTCGTCCGCCCTGGTATGGGCGCTCATGGCATCCATCTCTCCATAGGCATGGCTTCAAGTGGGCCAAAATATCATGATGGCCATATGCTCCTGCGGGATGGGAGAGAAAGAGGCAGCTCTGCCTCTGTCCCTGTGTGAGCTGGACAGTCATGTGACAGCTGGATATGTGGCTGTCTTCAGGAAGGAATTACAATGAACACAATACGGACGGAACTCACACGCTCCTGGAGGGCCACTCTGAGCTGGGGTGCCTGAGAGGACTGCCCCTCATGAATAGGAGGCTTGAGCAAGAGCACTGGTTTAAATCAATTAAATAAACACACGTGATCCCTCCCTGGTCTGCAGGGGCTTGATCCAGCCACACATGTCCACGGGCTTAGCACCAACCTGACTGCACACATTCCACAATTATCCTCACTTGGTCCATGCCCATCATCTTCCTGCCCATTCAGCTGCCACCTGCTTCAGGAAGCTCCCCCTGTTCTCCCTGGGAACCCAGGGCTTCTGTCCTGTGGCTCTTGGCCCAGGATAACACTACTCTGATCTTCGAGGGCATTGGGTTCCTGGTGGACTCTCTTATGGACTACAGGCTTCAGCGCTCAGGGCCCCGCCTGGCTTTGCTCCTTATCTTATGCTCAGGGTTCTGTGTCCTGGGACATTGATGAGAGAGTCAATGGAGAAACCAATTCATTCTTTTTTTTCTAGCTGCCAGGAAGCTCAGAGGTATTTGGTGGCCCTTCCTAGAAAAATGACAGAACTATTTCCTGTGGCCCAGCCATTGTCAGAGCCAGGTTGGAAGCACTTCATGTCAGTGACATAATTAACTCAATGAGCTCAGTGCCACACATGGGCACACAGGCGGGTCTCCTTGACTGTTCCTCGCTTCCATGTTGCCTGGGTTGCCTGACTCACAGCCCCATCCTGCCATCTTGAAAGTCAGGCTCCTTCAGCCAAGTCCTTCTCATGTGATGTCCCCTGGTTCTCCCTCTGCCTCCAATTCTACTTTCCAGAAGGATCCTTGTGATTGCACTGTCTCCTCTTAGGCCGAGGCTCTTCCAGTCTAAATCCCGCTGATGGGCAGCCTCAGTTCCATCAATGACCTTCATTCCTTTGCTTTGTGCCCCCTTTAGTCTTGACTGTAGGCAGGATGGGGTTGAGAGCCACCCAGGGGATTGATAAGGCTCACTCTAGGTGTGTCCCAGAGGATTAGATCAAGAGGGCTCTGAGATGATGAACAGTTTAATCCACGGATGGATTTAGAATGTGACTAGACTACCCGGACAAGGCGGAAGTGTGGAAGGTGGGGCCCGGTTGGAGGAAGTGGGCCACCAGCAGGCGTGCCTTTGGGAGCTGTCTTTTGTCCTGACCTGTGAAAGCTCAGCTCTGGTTCCTATTCATCACAGTGTAAATTACTTGGTCACATCATCCTACTGTGATGGCCCGAGGCCTCTGAAACTGGCCATCTCCTTATGTTGTTAGTATTAGGTATTTAGTCACAGGGGTGCAAAGACTGATGAACACACCATGTCTTTACCTCAGGCTCAGGCTCTGGAAAGTAGAAAATAGACCCCTTTTAAGGAGGGGATGGTGGAAGCCATTTTTCTGCCTTCCACACTAGCACCATAAGGACCTCAAAACAGTGGGGGCTGTCTGTAGAGCTGGAAGACTTGCTGAGATTTTTGTAAATGTTCCCCTTGTTTATAAGGCAGAATTCAAGGCTCCGAGAGGCTTGGATGCTGAGCCACAGGAAGGTAGCTTAGTCAGTGCCCTGTGCTACTTCACCTACTTAGTCAGAGGGACCAGGCCATGGAGGAGATGGAGACATCATGTGTCCATAAAGTGATGAGAGCAGACACTGCCCCAGCACTGGACCCCTGATGACCACACCAGGCTTTGGAAGGCAGATATGCTCACCACTGTACTACCAACGCTGCACTAACACACCATGCTTTAGTGTTTCCTTTAACTACTCTTCTCCTCCTCTCATACTCTAAATGAGCTGAGAATACAAGCTTTCCTCGGACCATTGAAAAACTTTGTTCTAAAGCAGAGCCCAGATCCTCTGGGATGGCTAGGGCTGAGGCCCCGATAGTCAGACCTGCATGAACCCTCCATGCAGAGGTCAAGATGGATGAAGACACAGAATAGGTACAGCTGCTGGTCTCAACGCTCTGCCTTAAAGGATAGACCATGATGTGTGCGTGCCTGTCCCTCTGCTGGTCCATCTCCCTGACTGCCCTTCCAAGCGTGATGCATGGAGGCAGTTCCCAGCAACCTCAAGGTTTTTCCTTAGCTCATACATGTGGGTGGGGTATCATCAAACTTTCAAGGCATGTTCTTCATGCACCAACTCATTCCCATTTCTTGCTATGCTTCCCATGGCTGCTTATATAGAGCCATGAGCTATCAGCCTGTGGAGCCCCACATGGCTATCCCAGCTGATCGCAATCACCAAGCCTCTCTCACTCACGCCTATGTGGCAGAGCGTGGCAGTAGCCAGATACCAACCCTCATTGCCCTCTTCCTTTGGAGCAGACCCTGGCATCTGTGATAACAGATGGCTGAAGAACTGCATTCCCTGCATTCCCAGGCTCTGTGGGAGGGAGGGGAGGCTGTGAGATCATGTTCTGTCCAAGGGGACATGAGCAGAAGAGTGTGACACTGATGAGGGGAGCCCCCCCTCCTCACTTGTTCACTTCTGTCTGCATGCTCGGCAAGCAGCATACCTGCTAGGCTCTCTACCCTCAGACATGTCTGCTCATCCTGACAGACTACTCCAGTCACTCCAGGAGGGTAGGGATGACATCTTATGCTCCCATCTTTCCCACTACCTGATAGAACACCTAGAATGTCAAAAACTAATTGTTCACTGAACATATGGTATGAAATTGTTACTGTTATTAATAGAAATGCAGATCTCGATATTATTTCAACTCATGGCTGGGATCTCAGTAGCTTTGTTCTTTTTACCAGGTGGAGGTGTAGTACTTATCACGTTTTATGACTTAAGATGTATATACTAAACACACTCGCATGCACGTGCGCGCACACACACACACACACACACACACACATACACACACACACAGGCACGCACGCACGCATGCACATTCTTACTGTGCTATGAAATCAAACTTTAGAGTCTCACTCACTGTATCACACATTGCCCGTTCTGACTGTAATTGACACTTTTCCCAAGGGCCCTTTCTTAGCTAGGCAGGGGGAGAGGAGTTTGTCCCTAGTCAGAATTTATCATGTTTCCACAGGAGAACTTGATTTCTTCCATCAAGCCCAGTTGCTTTCTGGAATCAGATCTCTTAGGCTCTTTTCAGCCACCTTCCTCACGCTCCAGAACCTCTGCTATCTGACTAGTGCCAGCGGCCAGAGAGGCAGAGAGAGCGACTGTCCCACAGCACCCAGCACGGTGCTTACAGAGATGCTGCTGCTTGCCCTGTCCGGCCGCTTGGTCCTCAGCACAGCATCTTGCTGTGACCCAGGCACAGGCTGTCACTGTGTGACGAAAGGAAAGGACCCTACCTTTCGTGGCTCCTGCCTCATCGTGCTTTTCAAGGAGGAGGTAGCGTGGGCTCTCAGGGAGAAAAGGCAGGCTTGCCAGCTGGACCAAGGCAGGGACAACGATCACTCCAAACAGGTATGGCCAGGTGCTCTCCTGCAGGGAGAAGATTCTGCTGATGGAGGGGGCCTGTGATTGTTCTACTGGGGACACTGGGCGGAGCAGCTTGAACTCCACAGGAAGCCCCTCTGCTCAGCTTGTCCCCACTGCTAAGGGAAGGAATAAAGCAGATGAGATAAAGGCCCTGTGCACACAGCATTTTCCACACTGAGTTGGTGTGGAGTCCTCAGCATTTCCACGAGATGGTGACCTACACACCTCTGAAAAGAAAGGAGATCCTGGCAGCCAGGCCACTCAGGGGGTACCAGAGATGTTTCCCTAGCTTGGACCACCACAGCCAACCTGGGGTCTCCTTGGATCTCCTCCACAACTCCAGCATGGCTCCTCCTAGACTGCCATGGGCATGGATCAGATTTGCTTGAATGGGAACACTGGAGCAAGACCCCCAGGTAGTGCCCACCATCTTCCTATTTTCAATGAAGATGGGGAAGGAAGGATGGCATGGTCTCCCAGGCCTTCCCTGGGGACAAGGAGCCCTTGCGTGTGGAGGATCTTCACTTTCCAGATGGGAGGGAAAGACAAATGGCCACCCCCAACACATGCCATCAACTCACTGTGTGCAGTGACTCCCACACAGTGCAACTTAAATGCAGCATGGAGCCTAAATGCTTGTGCCCATCAAGGTGACATCCTTCCCTGTCTGTCACCAGATTTACAAATATGCTCCCACTGTGTGCCCTGCATAGGAGCAAGCCACAGAGGCAATGTTGATGGGGAGGACGAAGGCTCTGGCTCCAAGATGAGCACTTGGCATGTCTGATTTCCTAAGACAGGGAAAGGAGATAGTCCAGGAGAGAATGAGACATGCTGAAACCTGAAAAGACTTCACATGATGGGCAGAGGTCTGCTGGCCTACTCAGGCCCAATGAGTTCAGAGCCCTTGGGTGTATGTGACTGCTTGTCCTCAGCTGCTCGTCACCTGTGATAGCTCTCAGGAGGGAGAATGTCCCTGAGACCCTCTGCGGAGCTCTGATGGCAGAGAGCCCATGAGAGTTCCAGACCTTACCAGGGTGCGGCAGCAGGGACCCCTGAAACACAGAGCAAACTGAAAGGGGCCTGTCAGGGCACTCAGCCAGTGCTGACTCAGTCCTCATCTCTAAGGTGACTCCAGTTCTCCTCCCTTTCTGAAGCTAGTGACTACTTCTATTCAGAGGCCGGCACAGTTCTTGCATCTCCCTTTGAAGGACAGGGGAGGCCAACGCAGGCTTTTCGGTTTTGGGAGACTTGTGATTAGAAGACCATGCAACGAGAGAAATCAGACAGTCTGTGGAAGGTCAGAGACAGCAGTTGTGCGTGAGGAGTGCCGAGGGACACAGATGGGCTCCAGCCACGGATCATGGAATATTCTGAATGTAGATGGGCTCTGGTGGTACCAGTTGTGACTATTCAAAAAAAAACCACAGGGGTTTCAGTATGAACTGGCATGCAAACTGTATTTCAATTAAAAATTGTAAACCATGGTAGAAAACAGTGAACAGAGTCTGCCAGTTCTGCCTGTACATTCTGTACCCACTGGTGCCACCCACCGTGGATTGAAAATATTCAGAAAAAAATGTATCTGTGTTGAATAGTCATAGACAGACCTCTTTCTCTGTCATCATTCCCTAAGCAATATGGTGTAACAACTGTTTAGATAGCATTTGCATGCCATTAGGTATTATAATGAGTCTCAAGATGGCTTAAGGTACATGGGAGGACATGCGTAGGTTACATGCAAATATCACACCAGAAGTATTCTGATAAGGAGCAGTTGAGGAAGGCCTTTCAGCCTGGCCCAGGGTCACCCAGTGAGTGGTAAAGGGCCCTGCTCCTGACCAGGCAGCTCAGGTCTGAATTTGCTTATTCTCCAGTAGTCAGTATGGCCATGGATGAGTATCCTAAGATGTCCTGGGAGGAGCCTCAAGGCCACAAGCCAAAGGCCCCCAGCTGGAGCCAAGTGAGCTGGATTTGACCTTCGGCCTTTCTGGTGCAAGTGTCTTTCATTATGCTCCTTGGCATATACCAACATGAGCCAAGAACCCAGCATCTCACTCTGCAGTGGTACCCAATAGCTGCTTCCTGTTGAGAAACAAAGGAGAGTGGGGGATTTCTCTTATACGCTGACCAGTTTCAGGGTCCCTTTTCCTACTCCTAGAGGGTAGCTTCAGCTTCAGGCTATCTTTAGAAGTGTTTTTTAAAAAACATGTAATTCAAGGTAACTATGTGCAGACAAATAATGCATTCTCTCTCATGGGGATCCTTGGTTCTAGAATGCATTTGGGTGGGAGTAAATGTGGATAAAGACTCGGGAACTAGAAAGAGTCCCACAGAAGGAAAAAAAGACACTTTGAGGGAAGGCAGCGAGTGAGGAATCATATAACACATGACATAGAAGAGGGGAAGGAAGTACAGGGGACAGAGGGTATGGGGGCAGCAGGGGGATGAGGGATCCAGCGCAGAGAGGGGATCAAGCAAAACAAGGTATGAATGAAAACACCATAAGGAAACCTGCTTCTCTGTAAGCTAATCAATCAGACAACTATACGCTACTCCCAGAGGGAGGCCCACAAGGTGCCAGGAGTCAGCCTTGGAGGAGTCTTTGTGAGGTCAGTCAAGATCTGAGATAACGGAAAGGGACACAGGGCTCCATCTCAGTGGCTTTGGGTCAGGGTCCTGGTACTCAGTGTTCTCATGAGGACAGGTGTGGGTTATCCTGTTGACCAAGACAATGTTTAACTCTCCAATGGGGAAGGTCTGTGGATCTTCTCAAAGCAGTGTCCTGCTCTTTCAACTGCAAGGCCTCTGTTTTAAAGCTAGGCTTCTAGGTTACTTCTCCCAGGCTCTCAAAGATGTTGGTCCTTTCTATAAATAACACCCCCCCCCCCCGACTATTATAAGACAGCAAACAGTTTTAAGTAGAGTGAGCATCGTGGGTCTTACAGAGTCAAATTCTTAATTTCGTGCAACACCAAGTGCTCAGGGATTCCAGAGAAATGGAGCAGGGGACGTGAAGGTGACCAGGCCACACTGGCTACTGGCAGGAGCAGCTTTGACTGCTTCTGGATGTGAGATGTAGAGACACGGACTACCTCCAAAGCTCTTTGGAGATGCAACAGGATACTCTTTATATTTCTTCATACTCGTGGTCTGATTAAAGAAAACTGATGTAATGGGCTGAGTCCTCTATGTAGCCCCATGAAAGGCAGCATTATCCTCTTTTCCAGTGTTCTTTCTTCCAGTGGACTGTGTTTCCCGAGAGCTATCGCTGGTCTTGTATCTTGATGTATCTGCTGGTGCTTGAAGTGTGGCAGGTGTTCAGCAAGTGCTGGTAGATTGAATGTGTGCTGGGTTGAGGTGAGTGGTAACCAAGATCATTGGTGCAGCTGCTGGAGATGAGACCCCTGAGACATTCTCAAAGTATTTGTTTTTAAGTTTAAGCCTTTCCTATATGGATCGTATTAAAGGGCTGACACTTTACAGTAACATAATATTTCCCTATACAGCACTCTTATGGTTTTAGGTCTATTGGGGAGAAATCTGAGCCCTGAAAGGTCAGGGAATACATGTGGGATCCCTTGAGAAGTTGGGGGACTAGCTGGATGATTGATTAGCTCTTCTGACCCCTGCATAGGCTCTTCCATTGTTGTTGTCCTTCAGCTCAAAGCAAAGCAGAGCAGCGGCTCTCTCAAGTCTGGCAGCTGCTTGCTAACTAGGGGGTTTGAGTGGCGGTTCCATTAGGCTAAATCAGTCCCCTGAGCAGAATTCAGCAGCAGTCACTCAAACTCAGCCCCAATGCTCACCACAATACGACAGGGACTCCATCACAGGAAGAGACAGGTGCAAGTACTAGCCGTGTGCAACCAGACACTGGGTGCAAAGCCAGGCCACCTTGAGAAAGGGGCTCTGCTGCTCATCTGAGTGATCTCAGAGTTTGTAGGAACTAGGCTCAGAAGGCAAATGGCTCCATCAGCAAATGACTACAGAACTCCAGTGACCTTGCCATTCCCCCCTCCAGCCACTCTCCAAGGAAGGGCCCTGGTGGCCACAGCTTCCCAGTGTCCTAGGGTAAGGCATGGCTACCTGAGTGTGGAGTGGCAGTCATGGGTCACCTCCAAATCTCTCCCCATGAGTCTATTCCAGCTTCTAAATCATCTGCATTCCTTACAACCAATATGCTATTCTAGATATTTTTGGTGTGTACCCATGGCCTGATTCTATTTCTACATTAAGAGAGATCCTTGTACAAGTTTATATTATCGTCCCACTTCCCTCTGTTACAAATGACTTGATAGTCCAAGGACATGACCCTCACTGTGTGGTAAGTCTTTATCGGTGCCCTGTGTGGGGAGCCCATACTCCTACACATACAATGCTCATTCATTCCTCTTCCTTCCTGTTCCTTTCACCATTTCCTGCTGTCAAAAGGATTTGCCTGTCTTCTGCCTTGCTGGGTTCTCAGGCAATCTTATAGCAAAGACCAGTCTCCATTATTGCCTTTTTATAGATAAGGAACCTGAGGCTGGGGGTCTGCTAGGAAGTACTAAAGCAAAAGTTATCTATAAACCAACTTCATTCTGGTTCTATTTGGAAGAGAGTCAAAATTCCACACTGGTGTTAAAGGTCACTGACCTTATCAACTGTCCCTGGCCAGCCTATTAGATGGGACAATGTTGATTTTGTACAAATGTACTGAGTCTTTGAGCCCTGCTAGTGCTCCTGATTCTCAGCTGAAGAAATCCAGGCATCAATAATTTTCTGCCCTATTGACAATTACACTCCTTATAAATAGCTGTGTGTGTGTGGGTGTGTGTGTGAGGGGTGTCCTGAACCCATGCAGCTGGTCATCAGCTCCGTGCCCTTAACCTCTGTTGCCCATAGGGTCAAAAAGGCCACAATATAGCTGTACCTTGTTAGGGTGCCCCCAAATTCCCTGACTATATTTGTACAGTTCTCTTGTCTGCTTCCTAAGGAGTTAGCTCCCTGCTGTTCTCAGAACCGGCTCCTTGGAGTTGAAACCCATGATTAATCCTTTCGCCAGCCTTCTGCTTTCCAGCTGAATCACCCTGGTTTCTGAGTCTCATTGTTCCCTTTGTGTGCCATGTGCCTTTTCATCCCTCGCCGATCAGCAGCCTCCAAGCAGAACTCAGAGCGGGAAGGCTTGCAAATGCAGTGGGGTGTGTAGGGATGTGTATAGATACGTTGTGTGAACTGGATTTCTCCTTAATAACTTTGACTCTGGGGATGCATAGGGGGTTGAGGTTTGATTTCAAATGAGGCTGGACCTACTTTTATTCATGCACCTATGACCTTGGATGTAATCTAGGGATATAGGAGTCCAAGGTCAGAGGAAGGGCATCAACTGTGAAACTGGATCAAGGATCACATTCTGATTCTTCTGCTCCTAGCTAGGAGGCCTTGAACTTGTTCTTTGTTGGATCCGTTTGCTCAGCCAGAAAATGAGTAGAACCAATAATGTCCCCTCTGTAGGTTACTGTGAGGGTGAGATAATTTCCTACCATGGGCCTGATACGAGGCTGACAGCCATGAAATGTTGGTTCTCCCCTCACACCCTTGCTGGAGTCCTCAACCAACCTATATGATCCACACTAACTTAAGAGCTGGTCTAATGGTCTAAGGTCACATCTGCTGTCCCCCAAGCCCAGGACCATGACATCAGAGTTGGGTATATGGAACACATCTAAGGCCTGGGTATGAGCCTAGGAGTTGGAGAACAGACACACCCACCCTCAGGGGCTTTGCCCTTCCTCCTCCTCCTCCTCCTCCTCCTCCTCCCCCTCCTTCTTCTTCTTTCTTTTTTTTTTTCTCTCTCTCTCTCTCTCTCTCTCTCTCTCTCTCTCTCTCTCTCTCTCTCTCTCCATCCAGGGTTTCTGTCTAGCTATGTGAAGCCCTGACTTTGAACCCTTTGCTGCTGGGTGACATCCCAGCCTAAGACTCCTGTAAATCTCCTTTGTGTGTTCCCACACTTCAGCTAGTCCTCACTAACCTAGCAATACTGAAATGAGCACCTGCCTCAGTTTCCCTGCTAAACTAAATGGCTTATCTGATAGTATGATGCTGCCACCTACCCATCTATCATGCCTTTGACTCCTCCAGGCTTGTGCCCAACCAGCTCACTGTTGATATCCCTAGGGACAGAGCCTGGAGACCCATCACGCAGTGCTGATTATCCCCAGGATTCAGTCAGGCTGCTGGTGGTCTGCCTCCTAGTTTTTACTTCCCTCCATCATGGTCTTCTGCAGAACACCTGGTAAATGGACGTGGTATACACACACACACACACACACACACACACACACACACACACACACACACCAGTGGCACCTCCCCTCCTCAATGCCTCTAAGCACACTTTACTCTAAGGGCACTCTCTTCAGGGAGACAGTTTGATTGTCAATGATCAAACACCCTCATCCCTCAACTCATTCACACCATCACTCCTTTAATCCACAGACATGCTCAGAAAGGACCAGGAGGGTCTGGGGTCAGTGATGGGCCAGCAAGGCAGCATCTAGGCATCCTGACCCAGGCCTTGTGCCTCTAGCATTTATCATGGAATCTCTGCCATTGGCTTTCCAGCCCCCCATATACTCTTGGTTCACAGAGCTGCAACACACACAGATACACACAGATATGCACACACACTAAACCAATGAGTAAATGAGAGTCCTAGAACCACAGGCTTGTGGTCTTTATCTTTTATGACCAACTTTCTGGGATGCTCTAAGTGTCTGTCTTATGGGGATTAAGTCAGCATTGATGCGTCCATCCAGGAAGCTGACAAAAGAGACAAGCTCTGATTGTCATATTTTCCTAACACTAAGCCCACGGCCTTAGCAGTAGTCAAAGCCCAGAGAGGACAGTTCAGTCACATACTCTTACTTGACAATCTGGTGTAGCCACCACGGGCCAGGTGAAAGAGACAATACCTAGCCTACAGTACAAGCTGTCAGGAGACTTCAGGAGAACACATGTGCGGAGCTCAGCCTGGCATCTAGTTCTCAGTAACGCTCAGTCAAAGGCTGTCATTGCCAACACTACATACCTCCACAGCCTCTAGTGTAGACAGGACTCAAGTGTAGCTACTCCTTGAGAGACCTACTTAAAGCCTCATCTGCTCAGACACAGAGGTATCCCGCTTCCACCAATGGAAGCTACCTCGCAGGACTTTGCCTGCATATTCCTGGTCTCTCGCCCTGCCCAGATTGTCCCCAGGGTTGCAGTTATAGCCCCAGTCATTGAGTGAGTTATTGGCACATGCTGGCTGGTGAAAAGTAAAGACCTGGGCAAACAAAGAGAGGCCTCTTTCTGTCTCTTCCCCTCATCAAAGTACAGCAGCCACTTTGGCTGGGCCAGTGTCCATTCTACAGACTCAAATGCTCCTGTGAGCACAGGGAGCAGGGACTAGATTGGCCTTGCTTGTTGCTCACACAGCCTGGCTTGCCCACAAAGCCTCATCAGTAAAATAGGTAGTGTCTGGATCCTGCCTCAGTCTCTCAAAGATCACCAAACTGGGCCAGTTCTAGCCATGCACAGCCTCTGGAACACTCTCTAGAGATGCAAATTCAGGAGGCCTGAGGTGCAGCTTGGATCAGGATGCTGTGAGAGTACCACCAGCTACCTTCTCCTGCAAATCACTGCTAGGGAGGTAGCGAGATCATCACTAGGGGCATTCAAGTGCGATTGGGAGCTATTGGAGCCTCAGTTCCCTGTTTAAGAGATGGATGCTTCAAGCTTTCTTTAGAGTGTTTTCCGATCCAGCATTTCATGATTTGATTATTTTAAAAATCCATTTGTTTGTGCATTGCATAGTAGAGGATCACAGAAAAAGAGGAAACTTCCCAACAAACAAGGTAGATAGTGTATGCTTGTTTATCTTTGATTCCTAAACATGGTGATATGGGTGTTGACAAGCATAGTAGCCATGGGGTGAGAGGTTGGCTTGGTGACAATTGTGGAATGAGATTTTCAGCCCAATGTTGAAGAGGGCAAAACAAAGTGGGGGTCGAGGACTTGAGCATCTGTGGGGGTACCCAGAAGTGTGCAAGATACTCACCCTAGAAACTCCTAACGGCGCAACACAAAAAGGCCACCCAAGACAGGGCAAGGCCGTGCATTGCAAATGGAAACTGGGAGAAAGACCCTCAAGCCCCACATCTTCTGCACCAGCGCTGTCCTTTCTCACAGAAGTGCCATTTGCCTGATCAGTGGACCCATGGTGATCACAACCGTGGGCAGACCAGGCCCAGCAGCAAAGCATGAGACTGATAACAAGGACATAAAGCCCAGAGTCCTTGTTACCTGCAGTGGACCTGGGCTCTAAGATAGGCATCTTTTGCTCTGGTAAGAGAAATTGACCTTTGGAGGAAAAAAGTAGAAAAGGCAAGCACTGGCTGATGTGGGTGCCATCACCATGGAAATGCTGTGCACATCCTCATTCGTGTAGGGGAGGGGGGCTCAACTTGTACCAGGATCTGCTCAGCTCCCTTTTAAATATGAAAGAAAGCAGCAGACATTTGAAAGAGCCTATAGCACAGAAGAGAGAGGCATAAAGAAACTGAAGAAAGATAAAGAGCTCTGGAGCAAAGAGAGACACAATGCAGGGAGACTGCTGTTCTACCGTGAGAAAGCAAGCATGGGATGCTGTGAGAAGGCAAAGGCCCAGAGTGAAAGGCCTCAGCAATGAAAACTAAGACCGTCACAGTACATAATGCATGAGGAGGGATGGGGTGTGGGCAGAGGATACATGGGACATGGAAGCAGAAAAGAAACTGGTGGGAGGTGACTGGAGGGGGCAGGCTAAGGGTAGCAGGAGGTTGGGGAGATAGGACAGCAGACCTTACGAAAATACACTTTGTTCAAAAATGCCTGCACTGGGTAGTTTTATGTCAACTTGACCCAAGATAGATTCAGCTGAGGGGAGGGAACCTCAATTGAGAAATTGTCTCCATGTGATTGGACTGTAGGAAAGCTTGCATTTTGTTAATTTGTGGTTAATGTGGGTGGGCCCAGCCCATTATGGGTGGTACCAGCCCTGAGCTGGTAGTTCTGCGTGCTGTAACGAAGCAGGCTGAGCAAGCCAGGGTGAGCAAGCCAGTAAGCAGCACCCCTCCATGGCTTCTGCTTCTGTGCCTGCCTCCAGGTTCCTGTCTCCAGGTTTCTACCCTGACTCCCCTGGATGATGGACTGTGAGCAGACATGTAGACTGAAATTAACCCTTTCCTCCTCAGTGTCTATAGTCATGGTGCTTGTCACAGCAATAGAAACCCTAAGAGAGTCAAGATGCAGTTGGAAGGGGGCAAGAAGGCAGGGCATCTTCCAGAATAACCTTCCATGGAAGCACCCCCCCCCCAATCTGTCTGAGCACTCAGTGGATAAAGAAAAGCTTTGCTGGAAGCCCCGCTGGCCTCAGCCCTACACCTCCATTCCTTTCAGAAGGGCCAGGGAAACTGCACCTTCCCGTTGTTTGAGCTGGGTCTTCCTTGAAGCAGATAGTGTGGATGGAGAGGAGGGAGCGAGGAGGATTCCCAAGGGAATGCCTGAGTAGTATGGGATGAAGGGAGAGCAGGGCCTGCAGGGAAGGAGAGGAAGCTGCATGGTGCTAGAGAGGAGAACAGATCACAATTGGACCTTGGACCCCCAAATCAGGGGTTTCTGAATGCGGGCAGGAATACGGTCTTCATTTAATAGACACGACAGTCTGTTTTGCATGATGGCTGTCATTTGTAGACCCCAGGGCCGAACGCAGCATGTACAGCATCTCATTTAATGGTGACATTGGCTCCATGGAGTGTAGGTTACTCCCATTTTACAGACACGGACTCTGAGCCTCAGAGCGCTGAAGACACTTGTCCAGGTCACACAGCTGGAGAGCAGCAGAGGCCAGACTTTATCCCACAGCTTCCTAACATCCAAGTCAGCTCACTTCCCACAGTGCTACTGCACATGGGAGCAGCTGGCCTGCCCATCTCATCTCTCGGCACTGTGTCCTAGGCGTGATTACTGAAGCATTCTCAGTTTTCAAATGTATTGGACCCTCTCTTGATTTCTTTGTTTTTGCATGGGATGTTCTCTCTGCCTGGAACTGTGCTTCCCTTCCCTTCCACCTGGGTGATTGTCCCTCACATGACAAGGCAGATGCCACCCTCTCTAGAAAGATTCCCATTGCATTTGCTTCCATAGCTTTCCCACCCCTGGGTTCCCTTAAGGCCGTATACGTCACACTTGTCCCTCAGGCCACTCCTCTGTATTCTGACACTTGCTTTTCTAAACAGTGAGTGTCCTATCTGTAGAGGCTTTCCATGGCTCCTCCCTTTGGAGTCTAGTGTACTACGAAGCTCAGAAGATGAGAAGAAGTGTGTAACTATATGGGAGGCAAGGGCTATGGAGGCCATGGATCTGCCAGCCCAAGGCCCATTCCAGTGGTGATGGGATCTGCACGAGACAGCAAGTTCAGCTGGGAAACAGCAGCACTCGGGAGACAGTATTTGCCAGAGAAAGTAGTGCAGTGGACGACGTGGCCAGGAAGTGAAGGTACAGTCCTTCGGGGCTTGTGACTCACCTCTAGCATCGCCTCCCTGCCAACTCCCACTCAAAGCCATGTCCTCAAAGGGCAACCTTACTAATCATTTCCCCCGTGGTCCTTCCGAGAGAAGAGAGCTAGGCTCAGACAAGCTTCAAAGGCTTTCTTTACAATTCCATTTGACGCGACTTCAAGAACTGTTAAATTTATCTTTGCTTCCTCTGCTCCCTTGCTTGCAGATAGAGCTGGTGTGGCTGGGCTGACCCTGGAGGTAAAGCGCCCCCACTGAAGCATGACTCACCAAAGCAGAAGTTCAAGCAGCCAGAAGCCTCAGAGCTAAATCACCATTGAGACTGCCTTTGATGTGCAGAGAACTGTCAGGGGAGGTGGGTTCACTCTGGCTGGACACCATGAGCACCTGGTGGCCAGCAGGAGTCTTGGCTACTCACCACTCAGGCCATAAGCATGGGGCAAATGTCTTGGTTTCTGTTCTATTAGTGTGAAGGTACAACATGACCAAGGTGGCTTATAAAAGAAAGCATTTAATTGGGCGCTTGCTTACAGTTTCACGGTGGGGAGCACGGCAGAAGGCAGGCAGGTATGGCACTGCTGCAGAAGCTGAGGGGTTACATGTTTAGATAACAGCTCTGAGGCAGAGAGAAAGAGCTAACTGGGAATGTCATGAAATCTCAAAGCCCACCCCCAGTGACACACCTCCTCCAATAAAGGCACACCTCCTAATCCTTCCCAAACAGTTCCACCAACTGAGGACCAAGTATTCAAATATATGCGCCTATGGAAACCATTCTCATTCAAACCACTACTGTGGGGTCCTGTTGGATTCTTGGAAGCACTAGAAAATTCAAGATTGAAAGGGTGCCTTTCCTCCTCCCTGAGGGGGCAGACTCTATTTGGATCTGTGACAATACAAAGAGGAGACTTTTGATCATGTGCTCCAGGAAGTAACAACAGGTGACATGACAGTTTGACTAGAATGTGGAATAAAGAGAGGTAGAGGAAGAAGTCTTGTGTGGAAAAAGCTAACTCCAGTGCCTGGAAGAATCGGAGGTGCCTTAAGCAGGGCCTTGCCCTCGGGGCCTTGAAGGATGATGCAATTAGAGGAAATGAAAGGAAGCTGGAGAAGCAGGAAGGCAGGTTCTGGGAGAGGCTCAGGGTTGGCTTGGGATGAGAGCTTGGGGGTGTTTTAACTCTAGGTCCCCTGGCTTAGCTGTAGACGGGGGAGGTTGGCTGAGATGAGAAGGGGAGATGGAAAATGGGTCACCATGCTTGGCGCATCACCCTCCTGGGAAATCCAAACCTGTCTGAAAGAGGAGACTGAGAGGACTGGGTGTCTTAGTAATGGTGTTTAGACTTTGTTGTGACATTAAGAATACAAAGGCAGGTCAGGGGGATGCTTGCCTTACAAGCATGATCCCCTAGGCATGATGCAGTGTGACGGAGATGGGTGAATTCTTGGAGCTTGCTGGCCTATTATTCTGGCCTGCTTGGTGAGTTCCAGGCCAATGAGGGACACTGTCTCAAAAGAAAAAGATAGATTTTTGTCTAAGGAATGACAACTAAGGAATGAATGTCCTCTGCCCATGTACCCAACATGCACACAGATGTATATACATATGTACAAACGCACACACATACATATACAGAGAGAGACAGAAAGACAGACAGAAAGAAATAAAGAAGACAGACAGACAGGCGGAGACATAGAGAATGAGAATACAAAAGTGTTCATCTTGTAGCTATTCCCACACAACCTGGTCTTTTCTTGGGCTGTAGAAGCAGGCAAGGGGGTGCCCCACATGAGTATCTTCCTTTCAATGATGAAAGGTGTGACTTTCAAGTCAGGGTGACTAAGGACTCTTCTGTCAGGTGCAAATGCTTGAAACAAATTCCCCCAGATGAACATATTCTTGACAAAAACAAAAAGCTCTCTCCTTCCTGGATTTCAGTGAAGTCTGTTGGGTGCTAAGTTAAAAAGTTCCTTGAGAACAAGAGCTTTCATACCCTTGGGGTGGGGTGCACTTGAGATAAACAGAGATCAAGAGGGGCTGACTTCCCAGGGCTCTGCCCTCTGGGGTGCCCCTCCTGATCTCTGCACAGGGGAACCAGAGGTCCTACTGCACAGATGTGGGCTTAAAGCCGGGAAGCTCAGGCCACTGCCTCAGTGCCGTAGGCACCGGACTCAAACCTCTCCAAGGCTGAGCTTTCAACCTGGACAGAAACTAAAGTGACTCGTTCTTAGTGCTGAGCATGAGCTGAGTGGAGGCTAACACCAACTTCATACCAGTTGCATGTCTGCTCCAAGCTTGCTGTGTATTTCATGGCATGTGGAACAACCATGGGCAGGACACCACTATTAAACCCGTTGTGTAGACAAGGAAACACTCTCATAGACGTTCATCAGCTTCTTCAAATCCCCTCAGCAAGTGAGTGACAGATGGGATGCAGCCTGGGGCTGCCTGGCATAAGATACTCTGGCTGTCACATGGTAACTGCCTGGGGCCCTTTCCTGGAAGGTCACTTTTTCTGTGACAGTGGCACACATTATCTCTGCATTCTAATATCATGGGTAATTCTATTGATTTAAGGTCTTTTATAACCACTTTCCATGTTGGATCTGCATTTACTGCACTGAGAAGGAGCTATACTTCTTAGGCAAACAAACATGGAGTGTTTACAAAGGTTAATCGAAAAATGACCACAGAATCAACCTTGATGTTTCCCCCAAGGGAGGTACTCGTGAGCTTCTTTCTACAGACAAGACAGAACACGGTGAATGGCAATAAGAAAATCAGAGCTACGTGGGATTGACGACATTGCTCTGAGTAGTTTGACTTAACTGCAATCAAAATGACAAATTATTTAGGAAAGTGTCTCTTGAGAAGGTGGAAAATTAAAAGTTCTAGAAATAACACTGTCAAATCTATCTTCCAAAATGTCACAGAGGGAAGACAGTGAAAGAGTTAGATCTTTCTTTCAAAAACAAAATTTGTCAGCAAAATTTGGGGGAAAAAATTAAGATAATCATTGGGGCTAGATAATTTTCTTAGTGGTTTAAACATTTACTGATCTTGCAGAGGACCTGGGTTCTGTTCCCAGAACCCACACAGTGACTCACACCCATCTATAACTCCAGTTCTAGGGGATCTGATGCCCTCTTCTGGCCTCTGCAGGTACTGCACCCAATGGTGCACATACATACATACATACATACATACATGTATACATGCAAGCCTTCATTCATTCACAGAAAATAAAAATAAATAAACCTTTAAATAAAAAGAGAAAAACTTGACAGTTGTTTCTAATAAAGCTCCCCACAGACCCCCACTGTGTCAAGTGGCAGTGACAGCATCCTGAGATCACAACCAGTCATGGATGTCACTAGGGAGAACTGGCTGCCAGAGAGGAAGAGGAGAACATGGCTCTGAGGATGCCATCAACAGCCATCATTTTGAATTATCTAGGTAAGCAAGGGATAGACCCTACTAGGAAGTGAAAAAGAGTCCCAGATCAGCATATACCAACCTGCCAATCACCAGTTTGAAAACAAAATGCAGAAAAGAAATCCCATTAGCAACAAAACAGAAGCGCTTAGGAGTCAATACACAATTACAGTGTCTATTGTCTTTGTAAAGAATGTAGCAGCAGGGCTGGGGATTGGTGAGTGGCCTAGCTTGTGTAAGGCTCGAAAACTTACATCCAAGAACTACAGCTGTAGGTAATAATAACACTGATAAAAAGAAATAAAATACAGCACTCCTGTCGCTACAACCAAGTAATATGAAGTACCAAAGTGAGTAGGGAAGCACGCTTCTCAGCAGAAAAACAGGAACCATCCTCAACTTTTCCAAATCAGTGTATCGGTTTAGTGTAATGTGGATCAAACATTCAGTGGCGGTTTTGTCTGAGATGAGAATGGTCCTTCGGGTTCCAGGAGACAATCAGTAAAGGAAAGATTCCAGCTTTGACAGTAGAGGCAGACTTTGCTGGACACAAAGTCACACAATATTCAGAGCTTTCAGGGTGGGCCAGAGAATGGGGAGGCCACAGGGACCTGATGGGCAGGCCAGAGCAGGAAGTCATGTGGACATGCTAACTTGATATGTGTTTAGGGCACCTTAAATATGAATGGGGGAAGGTTGTTTGACTTAGGGAAAGTGGAGAGATAAGAAATAAAGGTGGGAGAGAAAAGAAAGCAAACATGAATGGTTTTCATACCATAGTCTGAGAGTCAAGGTTTAAAACAGACACAGCTGGGTAGATAAAGAGCTTCCATGCCAGCGTGAAGAGCAGGGGTCCGTGCTCGAACAATGCAGATGTGAGGTGTGTGGCTGGCATCCCTGCCTGAGAGAAGAGGCCAGCTCTGAGCTTCCACTTACCCGCCCTGATGCCTCAGCCACAGTAGCTGCCCAAGTGTTCCCACACCTCTCCCCCCTCTTCCTGCCTACGGTCTTCATCCAACATCTCTTCTTTTTAAACTTGTTAGAGAAATACTTCATTAATATGCCTTTTAACATGTCCCTCGGAAGCAAATAATGTCACAGGACTGTCCCACCACCACTGTCTTTACAGGTCTGATGAAATTCGTGACATCGGTTTAATTGACTCTGCACTGGGATTGCTCTTTCTTCTGCCCTCCCGGGTCCCAAAATAACTCTCACCATTTCCTCCTCCTCTGTGCTTCAAAGAAACCACCCGAGTAGAAGCATCCCTTTTCAGTCTTTACGTTTTTAAAAGCTGAGATGTCTCCATCTTTGAAGGTGAGTGAGAAACAGGATTAAAATAAAGAAACGAAATCCTCGCACCTGGTGAAATGCCCACGGCTCCCGCTCAGCTGGCACCTCACAAAACCCCGGAGGAGATGAAGAAAGAACTTTTGTCTGATGTCCTTTCTCTCATCAGAAACCCAAGCTCCACCTTCACAGAGGGTGGGCATGAAAAAACACGACAACCAAATCCAGACCCAGGATGTTTACTGGGCTATGCACACATCCTCCTAGCCCAGCGGTTCTTAACCTGTGGACTGTGACCCCCTTGGGGTCCCATATCAGATATTTACATTACAATTAGTAACAGTAGCAAAACTACAGTTATAAAGTAGCAATGACATAATTTTATGCTTGGGGGTCACCACAACATGGGGAACTGTATTAAAGGGCCGCAGCTGAGAACCACTGTTCTAGCCAGAGTCAACTAAACCTAGAAAATCCAATTTGATGGGGAGTATTAGGGTTTGGAGGTGAAGTGTCCGCCTGAGAGACTCGTGTGCTGAAGGCTTGGTCCCCAGTGTAGTGTTCCCAGGGGACACTTTGGGAAAGTGACTGCATCATGAGGACTCTGACCTCATGTGGCTGATTCAGTGTGGCAATGCCTTTGAAGAATATATCTTGTTACCCTCTCCCTCCCTCCCTCCCTCCCTCCCTCCCTCCCTCCCTCCCTCCCTC